>APFE031309509.1:0-21801 GCA_000404065.3 Pinus taeda
GCCGTAAGAACAAGTAAGGCCACAAAATTAGAAACAGGGAAAACAGCGGTTGCGATAGAGGCCATGAAAGATAGGAAGAAATAAGCACAAAAGGCTTCTAAGAAAGAGAAAGAAGCACAGAAAGAAAAGGATTCTATGATAGAGAAGGCAATGCAGAAGGAAAACATTATGCAAGAAGCAACATCACAGGTCATTATTGACCTTGAAGAGCTTGAGACAGAGCACAGAAATGATGACGTACAAGCCACATATGAAGAGGAAGGGGGTGCATACCCCTCTGTCAGATTGAAAGACTTAGACTCCCCCTTCAAGATCAAGAAAAGCAAAAAGTGTAGTTTGACGGGGCCACACAAGAAGCAGAAATATGACATGTCTGCGGGTACTAAACCATTGGCCCTCACAGAGTGGGATCTTGATGAAATCAACGATGTTGTCTTATCCACCACAAAAAATATATGGGGACACATTAAGGACCAGTACAAGAAGGTACTGGAAAAAGTGCAATAGGGCCTAAGAGAATTGCAGGTCCAAAGAAGAGTGATCTAGGCAAGCATGGTGCAAGTGAGCACGGATCAAGCGAGTGTGCCAAAATTTAGTACCACTACAAAAATCACATCTGAGCTTCGAGCAGTACAACTACTAGGGGGATCTCTCCATTTTTAGATAGCCCAAGACCAGGAGCACACACAATACGAGGAAAATATAAGTATCAACTTTACAACATTTCCTATCTAGACCTTGCATGCGTTGCACCAAGGAATTTTAGATGAGCTCTATGTCTAGGAGAAGCGAGCTCTGTTTATTATTTAAGAGGTAAAGACTAATAATCAATATATTTTTGCAGAGAAAGTGCAGGCCTGTGATGAGGTGATGCAATGAAATCAATAGCTAGAGGCAACCCTTACCCAGGTATGCAACGAGCTCCTTGAGATCCAAATTTTGGCTGAGGCGGCCTCTGCGGAGAAAAATCATAAGTTAGCTGCTGTAGTGAAGGCATATAAGGCAAAAATTGGAAAGGTATTGTTTGAGCTGTAGTTGTAGATTTCAAAGCTTCAACTGCAGTTGTAGCCAACCACACCTCCGGAGGTTAGACAGAAGTGTGAGGCTGCTATTAAATAAAATATGGTAGCCCTAGCCACTAAAGTCAAGGACTGTAGCCAATTATTTGAGCAGACAATGGAGATGTGGACCTTGTTACAGGAGGACCCACACTTACAGATGATCGAAGCTGACATCTGTGAAAAGCAACTGCAGTTTGATGAGATCAGGGCAAGAACGTGAACCTTAGCACCTGTGCAGAGGTTCACTAGACTCCAAGAGGGGAAATTCATAGAGACCCATATTGATGAGATGCAGCGAAAGGCCTCTATCATTTCCTCAAGGATGTAGCCATGGGCTAATGAAGCAAGCCAACTATCATAAACCATCCAGAGCAAATTAAAGTCTCTTCAGCAGACATAATGAACCATGGGCCTTGCAGTTGAAGGTCCAATGATGGAGAAATTAGTTGAAGAAGTTCGCAAGACCATCACACAGGGAACAACAGATCTTCAAGCATTGAAGATGTAATTTCGTGGCCTGCAAACAAAGGTTCAGGAAACACTAGTAGAGTCACTCAGGATGAGTCATGACTTTGTGTTGGGGGCTTATTGGCACGAGGTCCCATGGGTAAAATTTTGTTAAGTTTTGTTAAATTTATTCTAAAGTATCCTCATTGTGAGGAGTGGAGTGCGAGTAGTGCGGGTCAATAGGAGTCAAAGGGGATTTAGGAAGGTCAAAGCTTCTTAGTTTGTTAGAGTCAAGTCGTTTTGAGATCCACCCATGGTTCATGGACCATGGTATTGTAATGAAGAATAATATAAAAGGGAGTCATAAAAGAGTCATAGAGGAGTATAGGAGACGTGCATGATTTGGGTCTGATTTTATCTATTTTGTACTTGGGCGAAGGGGGAGGCTCTTGCTGCTATGTGCGTGGAGACCTTGGTAAGTCCACATCTTGAGTGAGTGGGACCCTACAACTATGTGTGTAAGGTTGGAAGGAGTTGTATTTGAAGATCTGAAGCATAATAAAGACTTGTTTTGAAGAACTACCTATGCATATGTATATTACTATTTTATCTCTGAATTTACTCTATCTATGATCTATTGAATGCATTTAATTAGGAAAAGTACTTAATAGATTTGCGAAGACGTAAATCTAATTATTTATGTCATGTTATGCATGTTTAGCACAATCAGATAAGGACATAAGTTTGTATACTATCATTTACTGTAAGTTCTTGGTTTCAAGGGTTAGGGTTCGCAAAGGTCAAGATAAAGCCCTAAGTTTTGCAGAAACACATCACATAGTTCTTTGGATGCAGAAACCTAGTTCTAGCATCCCCCAATATTGCCTTGGGTGTGGCTGCAGCCTGTGCTATGCGGGTTGTTGCCAAAAGGACTGCTAGTGTAGGATTTCATTGGTTAGCGCAACTAACTCTGAACTTGGTTCCAAGCCCCCTCAAGCCAACAAGGTTTCCTCTTGATCGGCAGTGGGTTTACAACTTTACATCATTGGTTCTTGATCAATCAAGTCCATGGGTATTCAATGTTAGCTCATATATTCACACTTATTAGACTATTCCAGGTACCTTGGGGTCCATTTTCATAATTGGTGGGTCCCCTCATGTCTGTTAATAGTATACCTCATTGATTGGTAATCATACAATTTCTACCATGTTTGGCATTGGTTCATTTATCGCATTTCATATATTCATACCATTAGGGTTATGTTGATGACCATGGGTTAGGGACATTTCACTCTTATATGACACCCTTTCTAGGTTGTGTTGGAGTTATGTATTCATTATGTATTTTAAGGACTACTCTAAGACACCTCATGTATGTTATGTGTCCAGTTGTTGATGTATATGATGATATAGATCCACACTATATTTGTTGGTGGATATGATCTTTTTGATTTGTCACATGGATCCACTATGTATTGTTCATGGTTATGTCCTATAATTTCATGTCATGGATCCACAGTGTATGTTTGGTTTCAATGTTCAATTTTCTCTTGATGATCGACCTTGGGTATGCATGCCTCAAGGATTTTATCAACAGAGTTCAGAATTTGGCACTTGAGATCCTATGATCTAGCTTCAATGTCTTGGATCCTCCCTCCCATTTTGACTTGAGTTTTTTGTAACAAATTTGACCATCAGTTTCTCTTCTGAAATCATGAATTAAGGGGCATCTGTTATAATGTTATTTTCCTCTTCATTATAGTGAGAGAAATCCAAGTTCAATTTACCTCAGTGGTTATCTAGAATGCATACCCTTTCACATTTTTTTTTTACTTATATGATATTTATTCCATGTTAAAATAGTATAATTACATGATTCAATTATTTCTCATAATTAGTTTGTCACAGTTTTATAATTATGAGATAATATTTATTTCATAATCAAGATAATTGAGAAAAAGGTTTCTAGAGTTTTTCATTCCCAAGGAGATCAACTTGACCCACTTGTGTATGCATTATATAAGGGTCGATTTACATTATTCTAGAATTTTCCTAACATCTCAAGCCCCTAGATGGCTAGATACATTCTCCCAAATGATAGAATGAAGTTATATAATCTCACCAAGATGAAAGCAGGTTAGAGAGAGTATCCATATTATAGCGTGAGAGATTTGTTGTATTAGGAGGAGACCATGCTACAAGCTTGAGGAGAGGATCTCATTATTTTGAAGGTATACTTGTTGTATTATCTCATTTTATGATCAATGAAAGTAAATTTTGTCTTCCTGTAAACTTTAATTTCTAATCAATTGTTTATGTCTATGTTTTTTTTATTTATGTCGATGGTCCTCTATGGAAGGCCATTTGTGTCCTCTATTTGGTGGTTCTTGTGTACAGGCTCTAGATTTTTTGTTGAGGATTAACTCCTAGTTGGAGCAAGGAATCTCTACATTGAACCTAACACCCATCATCGATATACAAGGATCACAGGTTTCTACTCAAACCCTAGTTAAGAAACTAAATGCATGAATGATTGGATTGGATCATATGGTTTGGGATTTATTTTCTTGATTGATTTGGTTAGATATTCCTTCATCTAGTAGTATTTTCATGGCCATAATACTGCAAAGTAATAGATCCAATTGTCATCTATCATTTTCCATAACATCTTCCCCAAAGTTAACAGAAATTAACCTTAGTATTCATCGTTGCACTCAACTTACCAAAAGTTTTTCTAGCAATACAAGCTTCATCAAAATCTAATAATTAGATCATAATATATGGCCTCTTCAAAATTTTCCAATAAAATCCTTTCCACATAGGTAGTTACAACCAAATGCCACCCATGTGATACCCATGTACCCTTGCCCCATCAAATCAACAAAAATCCTTAACACATATATATCTAATGGTGAAAATTTTGGACAAAATTATGAAAGTTGCACACCAAACTTCCCTAAACTCTTGAAACCTCGAGCTAGCCTAAAGCTGGGCCCACATCCATACTCAAATTAACTCTACACCCTTGCATACTTTGGGCCCTCGAACTCCTAGGCTAGTCCATGCCATGGCCCACATATGATCTCTAACTAACTATGAGTACTTTGTGCATGTTGAACCTCCAAACTTATAGATTCATGTCGCAGTGAATAGTTTAATAATGTGCGGGTCTTGCCCACCTTGTAATTTTAGAGATATTGGACTGGCCCCACTCCAAACATATATATGTCTAGGCCTAACCTATCCTGCCATGCCATATTCATATAAAATGCGACTATTATATATACGCACCTCTGACCCAACCTAGGTTTGGCTCCACTGTGCAATATCCCCTACAAGATATCTACCTTAACCATTAGAATTAATTTAGGGTTTTCTACAATCCTTCTAGGAATTTGAACAAGGTTCTCTAAGATCTTGGTTTTATCCCAACCGTGCTTAATTCAACAACTAGTTCCTCAAGATATGAAGACTCATTGAATTAATGTAACAAAAATGAATACACACATTCATCAAAACATAATCATGTCTTTCTCTTAGGAATTTATAGGACTAATATCATGGCATCAACACACCATGGGCTCAGCCTTAATGATACAACTATTTACTAATGTAGGATCAAAACATGAGTTACCCTTACCATTTCATGAGTAAGGAAACTACCATCCTGCGAGCCCTACAAGATTCATAACCATAAAGCATGCATACACAACACTTTAACTAACAACCTCTTACTCACATAGACTCTTGATCCAGGTGGATGTTGGTGGCCACCCACCTATCCCATTTGGACCCCCGCAACTGTCTCTTTCAGTTTTTCAGTTTCCATAAATGTAGCACAATTTACTATTTTTAGCAGTTTTTTCGGGTCCTGAACTTCCGGAGCCGTTTTGAGGCCCTAAACGACGTTTTTTGGGAAATCTACCGCCAGCGATTTTTCGTGACTAAAAATCGTCTTTTCCGTCGTAGTCCTCGGAGAGATCTTTCCAACGGGCTATCATGCGCGTCAAACGGAGATAAGACGACCAATTCGCGACCCCGGGAAGTTGATGTACCAACTTACCCAAAAACGGGGCCCACAATTTGGCGTTTCATCTTCAGGGTTAGGTTTTGGAATGTGAAGGGTTTTCCATTATTTCTCAACAATAAATAGACCTTCGAGCCTCATCGTAACACAGTTCAGAGGCATGTGGCCACACATCTCTTCTCAAAGATAAGCTACCATCGCCCTAGCTGGTTTATTTCCATTTCTGGTTGTAAGCATATTTCAGTATTTTCCATTAATGAAATGAAGTGTTATTTCTGCTGCATCTTTGTGTATATGATTATCTCTGTAATTTGTTGCATTCCTGTTTAAGTCTGGATCAATTTTATTCTTAACACTCCTCAATATTGAAAGCTAATTTTCATTTTCAAGATTGTGGTTGATCACCTCCTCATAAATATTAGTTTCCTTTTTCCTTCTAACTCTTTGTTGCCTCACAATTTCTTCTTAAATTTAGAATTAATAATATTTTAAATGTCATTCATACTTTGTAAGATGATCATTTTCTTTATTCCCTTATGGTATATCCAGGGCTAGGCATCCTTATACCACTCTCGCTTGAGCTAAAGATGAGGGTTTTGTCTAAAGTTAGAAGAAAATTTAGGAAACCTCTTAAAATCTGTGTTATATAAATTCTTCTCATACATAAGATGCCTAATCGTAACCATGCTTTCAACAGGGTAAATGCTTGCTTCAATTAAGAGGATAGGGTAGGGAATATTTACTTTAATCTTGAGGTTATAGGTTATAAAGTACTTTTGAATATGTTTAATCTTCCTCCACTAATCCATAGATATATTGCAACCTCAAATCTCACAACCATGTCAACTAATGAGTATCGAGAATCTCAAAGAAACGATTTTTTAATCCCAAATCCAAGATTTTCTAACTTACAATTATTTTCAATCCCATAATAAGTTTCCCAAACTCCACTTATCCTTTCCTAATGTTATAATTATAATTTGAGCTTATCATGGATGTAGATTCTTAGATATTTGTATGAAGGAACTTCCTCCAAGGAGCAACTATCATAAATGAAAATACCTTAGATGATATTTTTGGATTTAATTATCATGACTTTATTTTTGTCAATATTAATAGTCATACCTATCTTGAAGGGTTCTCAGTTTCTTTCCAGTATCATAATGGCTTCTTTACAAAATAAAAATATCATCAACATAAAGGGAAAAATATGACCATATCACTCAGCATGGGTCTAACACATCCTACATCTTCCAAATGCTCTTCTAGGTTATCAATGTATATACAAAAAATGGTAGGGGATAAAAGACACCCTTGCTTGACTTTGATATTGCATTTAATATCTTTTAACTAACCCTCAATGGTCCTAATCTTGGTAGTAACATTCTCATACACTATTTTCCAAGAAACCCTAAACTAAAGAGGAACAATTGTCTCTTCTAGCCTCTCCCATAACTTTGTCATAAGAACATTGACAAGAACTTTTCTAAAGTAAAAGAAATAGTAGAAGATATTAGTTTTATTATCACAACATTCCTTCGCATTTATTCTAAGAGTAACAAGATGGCTTGAGCTTGAATGATATCTCCCAATCCCGGCTTTTCTTTTGGCTCTTTTACCATGGATTTCAACCCAAAAACTAAATTTCTTTTCCAAAATAAACTCTTATAGATCAAGCTAAAATGTGGCTAATCATAATGGTTTTATAATTAGAGGGATTGATTTTATCCCTGCTCTTAAAGATAGGCATAATAAGGCTATGTGTCCAAGGATTAGGAAATACTTACTTCTTTGCCAAATTAAAGAGCTTGTCTATGTGGGGAATGAGAATAGCTTCTCCCATTTTAAAAATTTCAGCTTGGTAGGATTCAATTTCCTTAGATTTCCCATTAACAAGCTACTTAACTGCACTCGATTTATTCCAAAGAAAGTATATCATCATCTATAGGGGCATTCTAGATGATGTCGATGGCATTAGATGATTCATACAACTTTTTAAGTTAAATATTTTGGTTTTGCAAGGGAATCAAATACATTTCTTTAGTCTCCTGGACATGAGTTTTCCTTCAAAACTTTTCACGGTCAGACTTAGAGAGATGTAGAAAGTTCTCTTTCTTTCTACTTATATGGTATCTTTTCCTTATTTTAATAAGAGCTTTCTACATATTTAACTTATCAAGTTTTAAGGTTTCCTTAGGGTCATCCTTAATGACCTTTCCAAGCAGTTTTACAGTTATTTTCATATCAAGGTTTGGTAGATTTATTAGCCTTTTTATATGACACCTTCATAGAGAATTTTCTAATGGTAGTAGAGAGAGTTGTGGTAAAATTATGATAGATATTTCAATTTTATCCATCTAACATAACAAGTATAAATCCCTATTTAAATCCTTTAAGAAGAGATCCATTTTACTCTTGTCAAAAAGTAGGTGGCTTTGAGTCTCACTATTCTCAAGCATATCCTTGTTGTGCATGACAAACCTTAGTACTAAGGTTAAAGGTCCATGATTAGGCTCATGTTCATTTAAGAAGTCAAAGTTTACAATTTGGTTAAAACATGGATATCCAATATCGCAAAATCCACAACACTACTGCCAAGCCAATGAAATCATCTTGTTGGAATTTGACCACTTGATTACGTCATTGCATCTAGCCAAAAAGGACTATGATTACTATATATATATGTTTGTATATAAACTACAAAAACCATAATTACGCGAGTTCCGTGCTCACATAACAAGGGTTTGATTCCAACCACTACCACTATAACCTCTAGGTGCTTATGCATGCCTCTTATGCAAACAAAATTGCTACCATTATAACCTAAAGGTGCCTAAATATGCCGCTTCACTTAACACTCATTAATGAAAAAAATTTAAACTTCGAATCTCATAATTTACATAACATTTCATGACAAGGTTTTGCTATAAACTTTTATCGTTTAAAACATAATTAAAATGACATTCTTTTAAATATCAATAATTTTATTATTACAACATCCTTTAATCTTTATTATATTTATAAAATTATGGAATCTTGAATTTTATAATTAAGAATATAATTACAAAATTAAATTAATTAAAATTTTATTAATTTTGTAATTGAGTTTTTATCAATTTTGTAATTAAATTTTTATATTTTTTTCATAATATGGATTTAAAAAAATATTATAAAAAAAAAATTATATTATATAAATTATTATTAAAAATAATAATTTTCAAATTTCATATTAATTATCCAAAGTATAAAATATTCATTTAAATATGAAGATTTATTATTTAAAATCGAATTACTTTATCACCCCATGAACCCTTTTATAAATTTTAATATGCTGCTTTCTTCAATTTTTAATAATTTTACTTGGAGGTTGGTTTCTTTAGAAATAATAGATGTGTGATATTGTTACTATTTTTATAATGATGTTGACACAATCTATATACAAAACATGATGTTAAAAGCATCATAAAGGAATATCATTCTGACATGTAAAAACATATTAAGCAATATAAAAGTACAAAAATAAGGAGTTAAAAATGGGGTAAAGGGAAAAAAGAAAAACAGACATGAGAGTGCAAAAAAAATAATAAAACATACAAAAGATGTGATCATTTCTAAATTTTGAGTTAAAAATTGGATAAAGGAAAAGAAGAAAAAGAGACATGAGAGTGGACAAAAATAATAAAACACAGAAATAATGTGATCATTTCTTAAAAAAAAATTGCCATCTCAAACAATCAATTCAATTCAAAAATAAAAAGGGGAGGATCACATTAGACCTGCAAAAACAGAACAATTTAAAATAAAATAAGAGCAAAACAATTTAAAATAAAAATAAAAACAAAACAAAGGAATAAAGTTGTAAAATTAGCAATATTGTAATATTATATAATATTCCAACGGTACTCATGCATCCTTACGATTATACAATGGAGGTGCCCCGCACATTCTTAAACATCAATATTTTATAGTTGTAATTAAGAATTATGTTTTGACAGTGTTTTTAAATAGGGTCGTTGACATTTTATTTAAATATAAATTAAAATATTAATAATTACAAGATATTTGATAGGATATAATTTTTATGAAATATTTTGAAATATATTTAAGTTTACTTACATTTTTATCATGTTTAAATATATTTATTTTGAGACTTTGATTTTAGTGGAGAATGAATTAATAACTTCACATCAAAGAGTGCTTTAACATAATATTGGATAATAATTTACCCTGATCCAGGTGGAGAATGAATCAATGACTTCACAACAGAGTGCTTTAACAAAGTACCCGATCACAGTCTATCCAAGACCCCATGGACGAAACATTTTAGAATATTATTTCTAAAATAGTTATGTTTTTTTTTTAATGAATTGTTTAAATAATAAAGTTTAAATACTTTTAAATTATTTATGAAAAAATATTAGACATATGATAGTATTTAACTTTCCAAAATATACTTGAAGGAATCTGAATGATGTGGGACACCTGGTTCTAAGGTTTAACAAAGGAGGTAACCATGGAAGCGCAGGGAGGAGGGAGCTCCACTCCCTCCTACAGTAATGTAGTTTCAAACAGAGAAAGGGCAGGGAAAAAGAACAAGCCTCCACACTCCGTGGAGGACACGACAAAAAATACTGAAACCCAGAAGGCGGAAGGTAGCAATACCCATGCAGAGCAAGGGACCCACAAGGAAGACTGACAGGAGGAGAAAGCAGAAGACAGAGGTCAGGGAATAGAGAATAGAACCAAGATGGGGCCCTGTAAACCCAAGACCAATACTAAACCATGGGTAATATTGAATGATCCAGCTCTACAAGAGCACAGGGATCATATGGCAAACTATGCTATAATATGCAAGTTCATGGGAATTTGGCTGACAGAGAAAGCGTTGTGCACTTGGATAAAATACAACTGGAAACGAAAAGGGGAGTTAAATATACATCTTGGATCCAAGGGTTTTTTCACAGTGGTGTTCATGAACATGGAGGACAGAGATAGGATTTTTTAAAGAGGATCATACTTCTATGCGGCAGTTGGTCTATATATGCGGCCATGGACGATGAACTTTGTGTCGGAGAAAGAAACATTCACATCGGTACCGGTATGGATTAGACTCTACTCCTTACCTCTAGATTATTCGATGCGAGAGTCTTTAAAAGCTATAGGCAACAAATTAGGTTATTTTTTAAAGATTTCAAAGGCAACACTACGAGGTAAGTATACCTCCTATGCCCGTATATGTGTGGAGATGAAGCTACCAGGAGGTCTTCCAGATGAGGTCATTCTAGAAGTCTATGATGATGAATGGGTTCAAATAGTTGACTATGAGCATATCCCATTCAGATGTCGCAAATGTCATGGACACCTATTCAAAGATTGCCCTCTTAATATAAGGGAGGAACACATAAGCACCAGTAAAGAAAAAGACCATACAGGTTTTACTAAAGTGGGAGGAAAAGGGAAAGGAGGGGGAAGGAAGATACAAAAGAATCCCAATGATAACAAAACAAGAAGTCACAATAGATTTGAGATCTTAGAAGAAAGAGAAGAAGATGAGGGTAATCAAAGGAAAACAGAGAATTAGGCAGAAAGGGGGAAAGGACAAGAGACCAGCATAGAGTTCACAGAGGAACAAAATGAACTTACAATAGACCCATTGAGCACCATGGAAACAAAAAAAACCATGAAATGACTCAAAGTGAAAGTGTTACAGAGGACCAAGACTTACAGGAGATCCTGGAAAGGGAGAACCTAGAGCTAGAAAAGTTTTTAGAACAAGGAGAAAACCTAGGAATAAACTCCATACCACAGGAGGAATTAGACAAGGTACAATAGATTTTCCTTAACAAGTCACACCAAAAAGTGGTAGGAGTCAAAAGAGGACATGACAATTAAGAAAACAAAGGGGCTTCCTCAATAGTATTAATAACGAGAAAATTGGAAAAAAACCCAAGCAAGAAGAGAGGAAGAAAGAGACAAAAAGAATTGCTGCTAGAGTGTGGCAAACTCATGATTGACTCAGGAAGGATGAAAGACCTTTCCAGTTACTCCTTCAAAACCCCACCCAATGAAAATCACAACTTGGAACATCAGAGGACTAGGGAGTAGAAGAAAACAGAGAAACCTGAGAAAGGATCAAAGAGGAAAAACCTGACATAGTGTTTATACAGGAAACCAAATGCTCAGTGATGAAGGTTAGAGAAAAACATAGAAAATGGCTAACTAGATATGAATATCTTGAGGTCAAGGCAAATAAATCTGCTAGTGGCATTCTCACTCTATGGGATCCTCAGAAATTTGGTATGCTTGACGTGGAGGCTTCCAGACACCACCTCTCTTTGATTATCCAACCTATAGGTGACAGGAAGTGTTACATGATCACCAATGTCTATGGTCCTCAACCAATGGAGGACAAACTTTGGCTCCTCACTACACTGGAAGATATGTAAAAGAGATACCAAGCTTTACCCTGGATTCTAGGGGGATATTTTAACATGATAAAATCACTTACAGAGAAGAAAGAAGGGGGAACTAGAACACTTGGTAGGGATTCAATTGCCTTCGAGAACTTTCTCACCAATATGAAACTAGTTGATATGGACACTAGCAATGGTATTTTCACTTGGAATAACAAAAGAGGTGGCTCTACCCAAGTAGCCTCAAAATTAGATAGATTTATTATCTCAGAGGAACTTCTACTCATGGGGAGTGGCCTGACAGCGTTCATCCTTCCTTTTGGAGGTTCATACCACTGGCCCATCCAATTGGAAGCTTCTCTAATTGGTAAACGAAGGAATAGCCCCTTCAGGTTTGAGAATGTTTGGCTCACGCACTCAGATTTCCTCACAAATGTTGGAAAATGGTGGAAAGAAGAGCTACACTTGCAAGGTACAAAGATGTTCCTTCTACATCACAGGCTCAAACACATTAAAGGAAGACTCAAAGAATGGAATAAAAATGAATTTGTTAATATCTTCAAAGCTAAAGGAGAAGTGGAAAAGAAATTGAAGGAGATAAATCAAATTCTTATCACAGAAGGCTACACAGAGGAAAGGAAAGAGATAGCAGAGTCACTTCAGCATGAATGGGAAAACATATGTCTCCAAGAGGAAATTTTCTGGAGACAGAAATCCAGAGTCCAATGGATTAAGGAAGGGGAGCAGAACACCAAATTCTTTGACAAATCCACCATAGCTCACAGAAACAATAATAGAATTGTGAAACTTACAGATCATCATGGTGTAGAAAGAAACACTCATGAAGAGACGGAAGAGGTTCTAGTTCAGCATTTTCAGGGAATTTCTGAGGAAACTACAGAAGATAGATCACAATTTACTGAAAAATTTACACAGTACATTCCTAAACTAGTCTCCAGAGAAGACAATTACAATCTTAACAGACCAGTGACAGAGGAAGAGCTTTTGGAAGTCATCACAGACATGAAAAATGGGAAAGCTCCAGGCCCAAATGGCTTCAATGTGGACTTTTTCAAGACATGTTGGAGGATTGTAAAGCATGATATTCTGGAGGTAGTGGAAGATTCACGCAAATCTAAAAAATTCTTGAGGGCGCTCAATGAATCTTTATAGCCTTAATCCCCAAACAGGAAAAGGCCACCTCTCCAGACAGATTTAGACCTATAGCATTATGCAATGTGGTGTACAAAATAATATCCAAAGTAATTTCCAACAGAATCAAACCTCTCCTCCCCAACTTGGTGTTTGAGGAGAAAATGGGCTATGTGGAAGGGAGACAAATTCTGGATAACATAATTCAAGTGCATGAAGTGGTTCATTCACTCATCACCAATAAGAAGGCAGGGATGATAATTCAGCTGGACATAGCAAAAGCCTATGATAAACTTAGCTGGATGTACATAAGAGCAGTACTAAAAGCATATGGCTTTGACTATAATTGGATTAAGTGGGTCATGGCTCTTGTTACCACTGCTAGTTGTTCACTTCTTCTCAAGGGCTCTCCCTCCAAAACCTTCAAGCCTATAAGAGATCTCAGGCAAGGTGATCCTCTTTCCCCTTTCCTTTTCATTTTAATGATGGAAGGGTTAGGTAGAGCAATCAGAGCTGCTAAGGAGGAAAGAATAATTCAAGGTCTGAGACTCACTAGAGGAGGGGACATGGTGACACATCAGCAATTTGTAGATGACACTATGCTTCAAAGCACACCTGTAGTCAAGGAAGCCAAAGCATTCAAGCTAATTCTACATGATATTGCTATAACAGTGGGTACTGGGGTAAGTCTTACTAAATCAAAAATATTCTTCTTCAATACTGATGTTTTGATTCAAAGAAATCTATCCATGATTTTGGGTTTTCAAATAGATTCATTGCCCTCGAAGTATCTGGGAGTTCCCCTAACTAATAAATCGTTGCACAAGGACATCTAAGAGCCTGTTTTAAATAAACTGAAAGACAAAATCAGCAGGTGGACAAACAAATCCCTAAATCTAGCAAGGAGGTTGATTCTCACTAAGGCTATCCTCCAAACCATCCCTATCTATATGCAATCAGACATTCGGCACTAACTGGAGTCAGTATTCAAACAAGAAACATTCAAAGAGACTTTCTCTAGGGGAAAGGTGAAGAAAAGAATAAATGGGCCTTGGTGGCATGGGAAAGGGTATGCAAACCTAAATCCCATGGAGGCTTGGGTCTACATGACCCAGAAATTCTAAATAGAGTTCTAGGAGCTAAAGTTTGGTGGAGATGATTAAAAGAAATACAATCCCCCTGAGCAAAAATATGGAAGCAAAAGTATGCAATGAATTGGCAAGATATGAACCTCATAATAATGATAGGACAAGTAAAAGGTTCTCAAGTTTGGAACAGGGCTTGGGAGAATAGAGCCCTAGTCCAAAAACATAGTTTCTGGGAGATCAGAACTGTAAATTTGGCCTGGTTTTGGGAGTACAATTGGCAGCAAGAGGGTAATCTCAATAGTGAGGATTTAACAGGTATCCAAATAGATACCATTAGGAAAGGATTAAGGAGGGTTAGTGACCTTTGGGATCAATCAAGGAACAATGGAAAATGGAGAATTTGGAAACTTCCAGTTTACAATGAGATGAACATGTTGAATACTCAAGCTACAGCCCTCAAAGGAATTTTGGAAAAAAGGAAAATTTTAATCTCAACCTTAGATGATCAATTAAGATGGGGAAAGAACAAGGTAGGTCTATTCACCCTCAAAGAGGCTAAAAGAATAGCCACGGGGCTTAACCTTCGAAGCACTGACAAGACTTGGAAAGAACTCTGGAATAACCCTCATTGGATGAAGGTAAAACTGTTCAAGTGGCTTGTTCATCAGGACAAGATTCTGACATGGGATAATCTAAGGAAAAGAGGCTTTGTTGGCTCCTCAAGATGTCACTTGTGTGAACAACAAGAAGAAACCACAAATCATCTCCTCAACAGATGCTCCTACACTGCCACACTATGGAACTGGGTTGGAGATGTCTTCGAGCAAATAGACATGCACGAAGATGACATCATTGCTACGGTGAAACACTAACGGAATTTTTCTCAGATAATGATACTATAAACTCAACCTGGGCATTGACTCCAGGGTTCTTAATCTGGAATGTATGGAAGGAGAGCAACAACAGGATTTTCAAAGACAAAATGGGCTCGGTGAGTAGCATCCTAAAACTAATCCCTAAACAACTCAAGGGTTGTCCACTCCCTGGGGGGTGTTTCTATTGGAAAGCCCATAAGACATAGAGAGGCCAGAATCCTGGAAAAGTTGGAGCTTCAAGTTCATCTCCCCCAGTGTCCTCTGCAGATCAACAAGAACAGCTTAGAAGGTAAGGCTTTCTGGCAACCACCTTCTCAAGGTTTTTTAAAATTTAACATAGATGGTGCCTCAAAAGGAAATCCTGGAGAAGTAGGTTATGGAGGGGTCATGAGAGATGAGGAGGGAAAACATACAGGTCATTTTCTACAGTTATTTAGGGAAGGCAACCAACAATATGGCTAAGCTCATGGCGATGGAGCTATGCTTGGAAATATTGTTCAAACACAACATACATAATGTCAACATTGAGGCTGACTCAGAATTAGTAATTAATTCTGTCAAGCAGATAAGTGCAAGAGCAGCACCAGAGAAAATCTCAGGTCACTAGCAGCTTCTGCAAGTCTACCAAAGAATTCAATCACACCTAAGAATTCTAAGAACTCTTAAGTTTGTGCATGTTTGCAGGGAAGCCAACAAAGTGGTGGATTGGTTTGCCAATGAAGGGGTTAGAAGCAAGCTTACGGACATGTGCTGCTGGTGGGAGGAGGTAACGGATGATAGAACGAGAGATGAATGCTCAGCGCAGGTCCTCAGTGACAGACAACATTATCAAAATAAACAATGAGACAATATTTCACTTCATGTCAATGAAGCATAAGTGTTTCTCAGAGGCTGAGCACTGTAAGTTCTCACAGGAATCCTAAACAGAGACAGTCATAGGGCCAAAGGATTTCTGCTCAAAAGGATGACATTCCATGCACGAGGTGACCCTTTCGGGCATGTCATCCTCGTGTAATACATTGGACCGGAACCAGAAACTACTTTAGAGAAACCACCCGTATCGAGCAACCCTTGACCCGGAAGCGATTTTCTTGGATGGTAAGCGATGACACTTAGCAAGCAACGCGTGGTAGGGGAAGAAGATTGAATACTGCCCTCATTGCGCGGTATTCCTCGGGCTTATCGGTAGCACGATGTTGACAGTGTTCGTCAGATCAGGAGGGGGGAGATCAATGGCCACATTTTTTCGTGCAAGTTTGTAGGTCTGGAAGGTCAAAACTGCTTATGGTTTACCACCTTCATCTAGTGCCCTCAAAACAAAAGATGGTTTTCAAGGAAAGCCAACGATGCCACCCAGTGAGCAGCATGTGACGGGGGACGGGAAAGGAATACCACCCTCATTGCACGGTATTCATCATACTTTTAAGTCGCGCGATATGGATACTAGTCGTAGGATCAAAGGGAGAAGATCAACGACCAGCGATGGTCGAGCAATTTAGGGGTTTTTATCGTGGGCTATTGCTTTGCGCGATTTGGTTTTAGTCCGCCGGTTAAAAAGGAGCCAGATCAACGGTGGCTAACTTGTAAGCAGACTTTGGGGTCCACATGCATGCTTAAGGTTCTAGGGTTGTCTTGGCCTTGGTTTTAGTTTGCCTATGGGCGGGTTTTTTCGAGCACGTTGTATATTTTCCCCTCTTCCTTTGTGGGGGTTTGCACCTTTGTGTGCTTGTTATAACCTTGGTAAATTATTTTCTTACCTCAGTCAATAGAAGGACCGTCTCTTGCTTAAGCAAAAAAAAAAAGCTTTCCAAAATATACTTGGAAATTTAATTCCTAGTTGTCTCAATTGTGGCTCTTTCTATGTGAAGGAGTTTGTTCTTATTCCTTAGGAGTTGTTAAGATCTAGATGTTTCCTAGATTGGTGTGTGGTTACGATATTCTCTCAACCAAGTGATTATGTGTCCAAGTTAATTTACCTATCTTGAAACAACACTTTATGTATATATATATAATTGTATTTGATGAAGAGTTAGGTATGTATTATCAAATTTTATTAAATATTTCATAAAAAAGTCATGTTTCATGTGAATATGCATGTGCCATGTAAATATGTCTAAACAATTGACATTTTGCCTAGAACATGTTAGTTTATTTTTGGTTAAATTTGGTTGAAATTTTTAAGAACTTAAGTTACGCTTGTTAAATTTTGGAATTTGGGATGTCTCATGAGTTTTTGATGACCCTGAATCTATTTCTAATGTTAAAATCATAATTGAAATATTAAAATTTTAAGATTTTGCAATCCAAGAATTGTCTAAATACAACCAAAAGAAATATATTCCAAATTAAATTATGACCTTAATGGACAACCTTATGGGTTATGTTGTTTTATCCAATAATAGCTCTTCATCATATTATATCTAAATGGTAAATAGTAAAGTGAAATAAATGTATCTTTAAGAAAAGTCTTTTATGTAGAATTTTTAACAAAGGAGAAAATCTAGCCATTAAAATCAAATGAAGATGATAATGACACGGGAGGAGAAAATTTTGCCCATTAAAATCAAATGAAGATGATCATGACACACGTGGCTATATGATTTTTTTTTTCTCTATCACCCTCTATATATATACATTTTTTACTACTTTTCAATCGGATTTGTCCATAAACAAATATGAAAAAAATAATTTAAATATATAAAACATGACCGAAATCATTTTCAACCTACGATCACAATTTAGTGACGTTATATTTTCGGAAAGGCGAAGCCTCTCTTTTCCACCATTAATTTAATAGCCTTATCGTAACACCCACAAAATTATCGGTAGACAATTCGACAATGCATCGCACTATGGTGACGGGCTACATGGATTAGCAAGATGGGCTAAACATATTGTGAAGAGTCCAAAATATCGGACAAATTTAAACAAAAACGTCTACAAATGGTGGAACCGACAACGCCGGGATTTGGAAATCATCCCGGCGGCATTGACGCGATCTCTCAAGTCAATCCTACTGATATCCCTAGTTTAAAAAATATGAGATTAAACCCTTGTTGAAATCAATAGAATGACTTGTATTTGTGTTCAATTTGAATTTTGCTACTGAATTTAATTAAACACATTTTAAATACGATTAAACCATCGGTGAATTATTTCAGGCTCATATTTATATTTAATATAATTTTTTCCAATGAATTTAAATGAATAAATTCAATTTAGTTTTATACTCGGTGAATTTTAAATGAATAAATTCAATTCAATTTGGTTTTGTGCTAGTTGAATTTCAAATTTCAACCTTAAAATTAGTGACTCAGACCCCACCGAATTAGATGCATCTAATATGGGTGAGCTCTTGTGCCTCTAGGAGCTTGGTGTCTTTAGTTATGGCTGGATGGTTATGGAGTTTTAGTTGGCAATTGGTTGGGAGCTAATCAATGAGTCTTTTTTGGGGTGTGGAGTTATTATGGTTTGGCTATTTGGCATTTGGATGACCCGAGAACATTACAACTATTAGAGCTATAGGCTAAGATCATTTTTACTAAGTGTAAGTTGCCTTGGAAGGTGGGAATGATTTAGGGGCTTGAGTTGAACCACTTGGGTGCCGAAGATGTGGCTACTAGGGTTGGTGTCATGGCCAAAGTTTTGTGGTTTGTTTTATCACTATTGCCTAATGATCACTACATTCCTAATTAAAGGTGGCTTATGGTTGAGTTTACGAACCACACTATCTATGATTAGGAGGAACATGGAAATCCCCTAGCCAATTGACTTTTGATACAAATAAGGGTTCCTAGTTCCATGACATGTTTTGTGTATTTTGTATAAGTTTATGTTTTTTTATAATAAACTTTAAAATGAGAATATGCACCATTTTGTGTGCCATGCATTATAATTGTATGATGTTTGGTTGTAAACTTTGGTTCAAGTTTGGTATAATTATATTAATTGTATGCACTGTGTGTGATTATATATAGTTATATTTATATGTGTCATGTTTAATGATGGTTGTTTCTAATGTTAAAACTATAGTATTAGAATTATATCAAATTTGATATCAAAATTATGTTAAATTTGATATTGATGAACAATTACTTCTATTATGTTATTTTATTACATTTATATGTGATGTATAATAATTACATGATAGATAATACTACATTTCATAATAATTATATTTTCCAAAATAAAAATAATAGAAATTCTAATATAAATACTTCTTAATTAATTATGTTTAAGCAGTACTGATTTAGTGGTTACCGGACTAGCCAGAGACATTACATGGAGTAAACCCAAAATAGAATCTACACTTTAAAAGAAAAAAAAAGATCGCACGAAAATCACACCTACTACTAAGAGGCACTGACAAAGATGGGAAGGAAAAATAGCCAAAATTGAAAGGTCCTTGCCAAAAGCGTTTGAATCCAAACTAGTAGCCAGATGACGAAACTGCATGTACTTGCACCCAAAGGGCTAAACGCCATAATGCCAAGGAGCTCAATTGCAGGTAAGAATAGTGCAGTTTATGTAGATTGTCTGAGTCATATGGCCAATCCCTTCAGCAATAAGAACCAACTGATGCTATAAATTCTTATGCTGTGGTTTGTCTTCACTCATGGTGCGAGAAGGTGGCACGTCAGCCTCTCTCAGTGGTAGAGATGAAGGCGTTCTCACCCTCCTCACCATTGTGCAATTGCTAGTTACCAATATGGATAAAATAATAATTTTAAAGGTAATATTTTACAACAATTTTAATTTATTTTTATTTAAAATATTATTTTATAGTTCATATTACTATGCATGTTTATTTTTTATATATTATTTAATCAGACTCAATATCGCAAATTGATATTGAAATTCTTATTTTATATAAAATATTATTTTATGTAGAATAATTTATTTTATTTATAATAAAGATAATGGAGATTATCATTTATTGAAATAAATTTTAATTGATGGAAGTTAAAATCATATTTTGAATGATTCAATTATTTAAAAAAAAATAATTAAAGGAAATTCATTAAATAAATTAATTTTTATCATTTTGAAATACATAATAAAGATCTAGCTACTTCTAGCAATATTTATATTGTGTATAAATTCACATAAAATATTACTAATATTATATATATATATATATATAATAAATATATAATATAATATATATATCTATAAATATAATATATTAAATTTAATAAGTGTTAGTTTTAATGTAAAAAAATAGTGAGTATATGAGATTTTAATTTAAATAGAAAACATTGACAAAATTATCATTATTAAATTATTTTAATGTGATATATATAAAAAAAAATTTTCCAAACAAAAATATTATAATTTTAATAAAATAATTACAATAAAAAAATGGAATTGAATCTATTTTTTTATTTTTGTTTTATTTTATTTGTAAGTTAATATATATTATTATTAAGTTTTGATATTTCAATATCTCCAAATGAATCAATATTTTTAAACATAACCAAAAATAAATTAAATATATTTATTCTATGAATATATATTATTTTCAAATGAAATATAATTATAATAAAGAAACACTAACATAGAAAGAACTATAAATTTAATTATTTTATCAAATTAATATTATTAAAATTATACCATATACCATAAAACTCTCTTCCTATTAAACGAAAAAATTAAATTTTAAAATTAAAAAAAAAATATAATAATAACATAGTTTTTGTATTTAAACCTCTATCATCCATAATAAATTAAACAATAGAAAATCTTTGTCAATTTTAATAAAAAAATTAATATTTAGAATCTAATTACTTTATCAACTTATGAATCTTTTTATAAATTTTAAATAGTGTTACTTTGCTACTTGGACGTTGGCTGCGTAAGAAACGATAAATTTATGATATTGTCGCTATTTTTATAATGATGTTGACAAAATCTATATACAAAACGGCGTGCTAGTAGCATGATAAAAGAATATCATTTAATATAAAAATATATCATGCAATATGAATTTACAAATAAGGAAAAAGAAAAGAAAGTATTAGAGTGGACAAAAAGAATAGAAATGATGTGATCGTTAATATATTTTTTGCCATTTCAAACCATCATTAAAGTTTAAAAAGAAAACAAAGGAAGGGTCACAACAAAGTTGCAAAAGCAACCATTTAAAATGAAAAGAAAACAGAAACAAAGGACTGTGTCACATTAAAGCCGTAAAATTAGCGATATTTTAATCAGTGCAACCACATTAAGGTGCTGGTATAGGTGAATAAGAATCACCAATAATTCAATCATAAATAAATTAAGGATTATGTGAAGTCCATTACTGAGTAATTCCCTGCATCTTCATCACTCATTAATAGACCACCAAAACAGTATTCAACACAAAATTCATGGCTGATTAAGTCAGTGCACCTTTCCCTTTTCTTAAATAATGGCGTCCACTATCTAATCCATTGCATGTGACCTTTACACGTATATTCTCACGACTCTTTGGCGGACACAAGTATTTGACATCCACCACCATTTCTGTAATGAGTAATATAATATGCTTACACTATAATTTTCAGTCACCGCACGCTACTCATGCATCCTTACGATTATAAAATGTGGGTGCCCCCGCACATTCTTAAACATTAAGATTTTATAGTTGTAATTAAGAATTAAGGTTTGACACTGTTTATTTTGAAATAGGGTTGTGAGAATTTTAATTCGAATATTAATAAGTATTAATATTAGATAGTATTGGTTTTTAAATTTTTT
>APFE031309518.1:0-13130 GCA_000404065.3 Pinus taeda
TATATATATATATATATATATATATAACATTCCATCTAACATATGCGATTGCACGGTCGAGCATTGATACATATTATAGGTATTGTATGCTTTGTTTGCATGACTCGTTCTTGGTATAACATAGCTACACATATTTGTGATGTTATTATTTATTATTAAATGTTAAGCATACAAATTGAGTGGGCCTAATGGTTAAGAGCATGTGTTTCCTCCTAAGAGGTCACATGTTCAAAACCAGAGGGGGGTAGAGTATGTATTCTTCCATAGACATAGCAGTCAAATTGTTGCGTAGAGTTGGGTCCCTTGTCCCACAAGCAAGGGGGTCTCATACATTGAAAGTGGATAATAATAAGAATAATAATAAATTATTTTTGTTGAAATATATATTAATTAAAGGAAGTTTCCAAAACATCTTGTTTTTAAATCTATCTTGAATGATGGTTCTTCCAAAAGATTATGTATGATATTATCATGGCCATTAGTATAATTTTAGTTATTTGTGATGTATTTTTAATATTTTATAATAGTTTCATACGTATATGTTTGAAATAGTTATATGTTGATAATACTTGTTAAAAAACTATCTACAATGAATAATCGTTACAAAAAAAATCATGATTATACTTTTAAAATGATGTACAATGAATAACAATTAGAAAACATTCATGAGTATACTTTTTTTCTTTCCTTTTTTTGTAAGCAATCAAAATTTTCATTAAATTTCCACTAATTTACATAGAAGAAAAGTAGGAGTTAACATGTGTAGACCCTATCTAAGGAGAGTACCTTTGAGATGCCCAAACCATACTTGTTGGGTGTAAACTAAGTAGAGACCATATTCCCTTGAGAGGAAAACCATATGGTCCTCTTGGTACGTTTGAAGATAGTTTTTAGTCTATAATATAGTGAAAATCATAACATATATATTGATAAATAATATGAAAAACATTGACAGAGAAAAATCTTACAAAACCTTCCTGAGGTCTTTCTGTTGGAAATAATACTGAGAGGGGGGGGTGAATCAGTATTATCAAATCAGTAAAACTTTTTCATTTTCATACTTAGATTCATATACGCGACTTCAGTTAAGTATATCCGCGTATTTACGCGACTGTATTAAAAGAAACTCGCGTACATCCAGTAATCTTTATGATTCAGTTAATTTATCTTCAGTGAATGCATCAGATCATTATTAGCCATATTAATAGTAAACAGAATAGATCATCACACATAAAGAGCACACATGAACACCATGATATAAGGTGGAAACCCAATGTGGATGAAAACCACCTGCTGCAATTCGTCTCTATCTTTCTTTAATTAGAAACTTTTGTTTACAATGTACTGGTGCAGTCCTTTACCAGTACGCAGGCTGCAACCTGCAGAGAGCTACAATTCTCTCTCATTTTCCAGCTTCTCCTAGAATGGAGCTACAACCCCCTCTTTAGCTCTTGCACTAGCCAAGATACTAGTACATAGGTGATGGCCTACAGAAGGCTACAACCTTCTCTTTCTTCCTCCAGGTACAACGTTTCATCAATTTTCAGACTGGATACACTGAAGCACAACACTCCAATCTGAAGACCACGTTTCATCAAATTTTCATACTGGACCCATCAATATCATTGAACCTCACAAACACTTAGCAACATCAACACCCAATACTGAAACCTTGTCAACAAAGACAGTCACCAGAACACAGAGCAGAACACTGAACTCTACAACAATATTCAGAACCAACTGTATCATCAAAAATCACAGCTTAAATGGTATACGCTACTTGGACGAACCAAACCTGCGTACATACGTGCTTTTATCAAATCCAACCCATGTACAGATCTATAAATATTCAATCAAGACTTGCAGCTATCTCAAACTTAATTTATACCTAGTTCAGAACATTACATGCGTCAGTATTTAGAGCATAATCAACCATATAGAGATAGTTCATTTCAAACCAATTGATCCCAATCTATCCTTAGACCTTGTTCTCCATCAACTGGTGAGATCCCTCCTTAGCTTGCATCATAACCCATATCCTGCGTACTGGATCTCATACTCTATCAGATATTCAAGTATTTCTCCATACCCTCTTTGCCTAATGATCTTCTTCTCCTTTTATAGTCTTAGGTCTTGCTCAATACCATGGTCCAAAACCATAACAAACCAATACCATGCACCCAATACTAGGGATCAACACATCTGACGAGGTACCATGGTCCAACACCATAGGTTCAAGTACCAAGGACTAACTGTCACGGACCAAAGGTAAGTTATCCAACATATACGCGCTTTTCCTCACATGAAAGTGCGTGCATACGCATACGTGACCTGGTAAAGTCTAACCCGCGTGTATACCCGGCTCGGTCACAATGAACCAGCGTATATATATTTTCTCTTCATTCTTGTAGACTGATCATCAATTCCTTGCTGCTGACCTTCTGTACTATGATTTGTCATCTGTGCGGTTTGCCATCAAGGACAACACTTCTCTCATAATGCCAACAATCTCCCCCTTTGGACTTGATGGCAAAGCTAACTTGTCACACTTAGAGTTATCATCTGATCCCTTTGAGTTGTCTTGCATCCCATGCATTCAGTCACATCTGATTTCTCTTCTGTAGATTCATCTAGATCTTCTATGAGAGGGTTGCCATCAAGTACAACACATGCATCATAACGCCAACACTTTCTTGGTTAGCTTGGTCATCCTTGGCAGGGTATTGAAAAGGTTCATCGTGGCCTTTTGTTATCCAATGAGGTCACTCACACTATGTGGAAACACCATACGAGTTGGTTCATTTAATTTTGTGTGAAGTATATTCTTTCTGGCTGAATGTCGCAGTAATTTCATTGGTCACAATTTTGACGTCCACCACGTCCACTGAAGTTTGTACTTCCTCCCTCGAGCTTCCTAATTCCTTCTCCTTTGACTTTTGATGTCCATAAATCTAAGTTCTAAGAGGTTTATATCCTTGAATACAAGAGTTAGAACTAATTGATTACACTGAAATATTCGGTGAGGCCAAAGATGGAGGAGGTAGGAATTGAATTAAATTCTTGATTACAAACAATTCATGGTTACATTTTTTTTTCTTTGTAGGTAGGAAAACTTTTCAATATATTTTCACAAATTTACATATAATACATGGAGTTAACATGTTTAGAGTATATATAACAATCGTACATTTGAGATAGAAAATTCATACTAGGTAGGCACAAAATAAGGAGAGACAATCCTCCATCAAGATGGAAACCACACGGTCATCTTGATAGGTTTGAGGATAGTTTTTGAGACCAAAATATAGGAACAAGAATAACATAGATACCAATAGATAATATGAAAATTACTGACATATAACAAACTTAGAAATCTTTTCGTAGGACTTGCTGGTGAGGTTGGTCATCCTTGGAAGGGTATTGAAAGGGGTCACCATGGCCTCTTCGAAGCCGAGGGTGGCCCCACTTAATGAACACACCATAGGAATTACTGGTGGTATTCTCCTATGAAGTCTCCCCTTTCTGTGTGACTATGTCAATGCTTTCACTTGTAACAATATGGACACCCTCCACCTCAACCAAAATTTGACTATCCTACCTAAATCCACCTAGTTCTTTCTCCTTGTATTTTTGAGAGTTAATAATCTTAGGGATGGCAGGTTTAGATCGGTGAACATAAGATTTTGAACCATATTATTGCCCTGGAGCATTAGGTGAGGCTAGAGGAGGAGGAGGTAAGAATTTAATTCCCAACTCCCCAGTGAGCACTCTCAAAGGCAAATGAGTCTAAATTAGATGGGATTCCACATTCATTATTTTTCCTTTAGTGAGATATAGGGTTGTTTCATGGCCACTCACATAATGAGCTAGTAAATTATTTATATCCCAAATCCCATTACATGTATTTATGGGTTCTCAGGCTTCCATGGTAGCAATCTAGAGAAACAACTATTGAGGCATGTCCTCATCATATTACTCCATGCTTAGAGCATGTCATGTCGGGGGATGCTGAGGAAACTTGATTTCTTCCATGACAAAATTTTGTTTCGACTAGGGGCAAACAATTAGGGGGAACATGTTTCTTGCAATTATTTATTACTACATGATCTATATAAAAGATGTACGCAATTACAAGTGTATGTGAATTTTTCGTTGATAATTAACTAGCTTAACAAAAGGTGTATAGAAAGATTCTTCATATTCCTCTTAGTAATGAAACTTTAAGGATTAAAGATCACTTCAATTACATCTCTTTTTACCACACATATATGTAACATAATTAAACTTCTAACCACTTATGAAAATAAGGTATAAATTGGGAAAAGGACTTGTGGTAGGTGTTGGAAAAACATGAGGGAAACAACTGCTCTTACATTAATAGGAATTTGAGAGACCACGTGGAAGGGTTGTAATGAAAAACATTTACTTTTTGACAGTTTATATTTGCACCGTCTTTCAAACACTATTATATCTAGGTTGTTTTGTACACTCAGTAAGACCTAATATCCTTTTTTCAACATCATGTTATGAATTTATTTCTAATAATATATATTTTTCAAACCAAAATATGGTTTTATGTAAACGAAGCGATAAACACTTTTAGAACATATTTACAAAAACAACACAAATAAACCTTATGTGTATCTTTAAAAGATAATTTTGGATCTTTTTCTTAATGAATGAAAATTATGATTTTTTTCCTTGGGAGGAAAAAACACGTTATAGAAAATTTCAAAAATTAATTTAAGATTTCATTACAATAGGAATTTTTTATTTTTTTATTAGATTGAGGGTACTTTATTTGATGAAAGAACCACATGTCTTATTGAATAAACCAATTTAAAATTTTGGATTAAAAAAAAATTACTTGCAATAACACATTATAAAGCTATATTATAACACTTCATCTTTTAACCCTTTTCCAGTTACGTTTTCTAGCGAATTTTGCACGGAGTCTAGTAGGAATTTATTGGAATCACAAGTTTGAGCTATGTACTAGGTACAATTTGAGTGTCCCAAAGTTTCTTTAGGGTTTCAAGTCTAATTATGCATAAAGAAATGCATTTTAAACACTAAAACCATTAAGAGGGAAACTAGGTGGTTATCTTGATAGGTCTAAGGATAGTTTTTGAGTATAGAATATAGGGACAAGAATAATAGAGATATCAATAGATAATATGAAAATTTTTGACATAGCACAAAGTTAGAAGCATTTTCCTCAGACTTGTTGTTGAACGTGGTCATCCTTGGAAAGGTACTAAAAGGGATCACAATGGCCTTCTGGAAGCCAAGGAAGGTGCTCCCTATGGTGTAGGTAAATTCTAAGTGCGGACGCAAACAAATCCTCTAGCCCAAGAGAGTGGGTTTAGCCACAAACAAACAATCTATGGAAAATATCCTTAAGCTAGAATCAATTAAGAGGGCCTACCTCTTAGAACGATATTCTTCTTGGTGTTGGTCATGCTTCCTCACTCCAGCTACCTTCCATCTCCTTCCTTTGAATACCTAAAACAAGAAAACAACAACAACAACAAACGTGACAACATAAATTAAAAAAAAAATATTCAATTTATAAAAAAAAAAACCAAAAAGCATTTAAAATTTAAAAATACTATAAGTATTTTCAAATTAAAAAATAAAAATAAAAAATAAAAAGGGGTTTGTACTAATAATAATAAGGGGGTTACACTAGTAGTATAGGGGCCTAACATGCCCCTCTCCTTCAAAAAGTGTTGTCCTCAACGCTTGAGTAGTTCTTGATGCTTCTGTATAAAATTCTTGTCCTCCCATGTGGAATCCTCAGCAGGTAAGTTCTTCCACTTGATAAGATACTCTGAAATTGATCGATTTTGTAGCTGTCGGGTTCTTGTTTCTGTGACTGCTCCAGGTTCCAAGATGATTTTTCCTTCCTCTTCAATTTATGGCAATATCATTTGAATTGGGATCTTTTGCAACTTTTGAATAAGTGGCCTTACTTCTTCGTCCTTCTTCCATTCATCCCTTGCTTCATTTATCCAATCTGGTTGGATAATAGAAATAGCACAAAACAATGCTTCTACATCCTCATCCTTTCTTGAGAGTGCATCTGCATCAAAATTTTGCTTCCATTTTCTATAGATGATGTCAAAGTCATAACCGATCATATTTGTAACACATTTTTTCTATTCTTCTAAAGATAACAGTTGTTATTAAAAGTATTTAGGACTATCATGATCCATTTTTACTTGGAAGTGTCTTCCCATTCGGTAAGTGTCTTGATTTTAGGATCTTGATCTTGAAATGGCTATAACTCTATAATTTCTATTCTTCCAGTTTTGAAATTGCAAGACTTGCAGTAGTCCTCTGTGTCCTCTTTCCACTGCCACCAGTCCGATCCAAATTGGATTCTCCAAGGAAGAGTTATGCACAATCTCCCAAGATGACCTGATTATAGACCTTTCTAGAAGAGCGAACTTGTATGAAGTGCCACATGTCACTGTTTCAACCATTGCTCTAAAAAATATATACAGGAAACTACAATTCATCCTCTTTTTGTACCTTCTTATGAGATTTCAATCTGATGCTCAGAGAGAGAGTTATGACGATTTTCCCCAAGTCACATGTTTGGAATGTAATTTAGGAGTCTGCAAAAAGACCAACTTCCTTAGATCATATCTCCGCGAATATAGCACGAAAAGCTCTGAAATTCAGACCTGAGGTTTAGCGCAATTTATTCTCAAATGGGTTTTCTTTTTAGCTTCTAAAACTTCACAAAAAAAATCAATTATAGTGAAAATGCCATGATGACCTATTTGGAGCAACGTAACCCTAGAATCCAAAGCTCTGATACCAAATGTTATGAAACCGGCTCAAGAAAAGATAGAAAGGATAGATCAATGCCTTAGAATTCAGCCTCTTCAAGGGGGAAACCTCCTTTACATTACATAAATGAATAATTCGTGGATGATACAAATGAAAAGACCTTCTTTCCATATATAGGAGTCTAAGGGTTCATAATATAATCAGGACCGACATAACAATATTAATGTAAGGGCACAATAATAACAATATGGGCACTACATGGATACATCAATATAAAAAGGGGGTTGTACTCATAACAATAAGGGGTTACACTAGTAGTATAGGGGCGTAACAGATTTTGACCCATTTATAGCACACACAATTTGAATATGTGTATTAATAAATTTATAAACTCAAAAAATATTGTTAATGATAATGATAATCAATTATTTCAAAATTCTACTAGGAAATATTGTTGCTCAAAGTTTAATGTGCATACCAAAAGAAAACAAAGTCTCTTCCTACCACACTTCACGCCCCTTCCAAATCGAACCCAATATTCTAATTGGGCAATAATCAACCATTCAAAAGCATAAGAGATAGAAATGCTTTGGGTGAATGAATTGTATTATAAAATATATAAATAAAAAACCACAACCCAACATATTATATTATATTATATTATATTCATATATATATATATATATATATATAATATAATATATATATTTATTTTTTATATTTTAATATATTTATATATATATATACCAAAAGCGCTTTACATATATTATATAATACAAAATAAAAATGAGTAAAAACTGAGGGGCAAACAAATAAAAATATAAAACACAATTATGAAAAGGCTACTCTCGCAAGAGAATAATATAAACAAATCCAATTCAGGTTTAGTTACAAATTTACTATTTGTAAAAGGGTTGTTGTTTATATGGTGAAGTATTTTAAATTACTTTTGACCGATTTAATATATATATATATATATATACACAGATCGACAAAGCTATCAAAGAAAAGGGAAGCAGGTGAACGAAATAAAACAAGATTATGATATTAGTACATATGCCACATGTTTCACCTGTTTTTCACACCAGACCTATAGTGGTTAATGAGCATTTACTTAACTCATAATTTCTCAACTTAACACCATTGGCTCACGTTTTCCATGTTGGCAAGCTTCATTGAATTATTGGGGTTTGTTGTTTATTTGCTTGTTGTTGTTCAACATTTATATTTCATGATATTCTGCTCATGATTTTAACATAAAATTTGGTCTAAAATTTACCTGTTTTCAATCATAAACAATATAAGAAAATCTTGCACATGAAGCAATTGACAAGTATATTTTTATAAATCTGAAGTTGAAATTAGCACAAGAAAACTAACATTCAGCTAAAGATTATATATGTGTGTGTGTGTGTGTTATTTAAATGTTTTTATCTTTATTTCTAATTTTTTTAAAATAAACTTCTTTTTTTAACTGTTCTAAGAATTAGCCTTAAGAGATAGTTTAGTTGGTCTAGTTCTTGTTGCTAAGTACCTCACCTATCGGGAGTTCATGGGGTCAAATACCCTTGACGCCTTTGGGGTTAGGCCTTCCTATTTTGGTATGTGGGTAGATCCCTTTAGGTTGATCTACCTGGATTTTCTCGTGGAAGTAGTGACCACTCAGTGTTCGTGAATCACCCTTAAAAAAAAATGTTCTAAGAAAGGGTTTCAAAATTGATTACGAAAGTTAGTCTAGGAAATATATATATAAAAAATGAATAGTTTGAGAGGGTTTATATATTTTCAGTTATATTGGTCTTGAAATGATGAAATATCTCTGAAATCAAAGAATACAAATAGATGTTGATTCCAACTTTTCGGGTAGTTGCATAATTTTTTCGTTCTTATGTTTCTTCCATTCATTAGTGTTTTGATTCAACTGGTATGAGTGTAATGAAGTTGTTGATTGATTTGAATAGAATTTATGAATTTACCTGCAATTAATAGTAGTATTATTTTGGTTTGAATCCCTTAATATTTTCTCCACCATCTCAGGCACTCGCTCATTAAATTCGTTCTTTGCACCATTTCCTCTACAAGGAAAAAGCTAAGATTCTTAAGTGTCTCAGTCATTAGGCCTTGTTTTCCTTTTTTCTTCTAGTCACCTCTCAAAAATATAAACCCCGCAATCATCATCTATCTTTCCCAATATGGTTTTAAAGCTAGGTTTTAGAGCTAGAATCTTTGTTCCAAGCTCTCATGGCCTATCCCTATGGCCACAAACTTTAAAATATTTCATCAATATTTAGATGTCACGAGCACTAGATCCCCTACAACAAGGAACTATCTTTGGGGAAACAACATGAAATTTGCGATGTTGATGGGGAACAAATTCAATTTTTTTCCGTGGATTTTATAAAAAAAATTAATTGGTTCTTGAGGGTGAGAAAAAATAGTAGTTGTATATCTTTGCATATCTACTTCACTTTGGGTGTTCCTTTTTTAGTTTTTAGGATCGCAATCCTTGCATTGTTTTTTGACAAGTTCATTCCATAAAAAGAATAATTAATTGAGCTGCAAACAAACCCTTGAAGGTCCTATTTTGTACATTTTTTTAGTGCTCCAATTTATGATTCTTACTTTTCAAATGAGGGTCTTGGTTTTTCAAAAGATTCACCAATTTATAATACATATAGTTCAAAGGAGGAAGATTCTTTTGCAGATTTTCAAGAATATTTGCTCAAGGGAAATTGGGAATAAGATGACCAACAACAATACTTTTGGGAAGAGCCCAAAATTGAAGAGCCAAGTAGTGATTGTGGTTGTGATATGAGAAAAGATTCATGTTAGGAAATTGTTCAAGAAAAGGAGGTAGCCCCAAATTTATCCCATCAATTTTATGATCTCGAAGTTGAGTATATGGAAACCTTCCTTGATCAAGAACAAATATCAATTTTGGGGTATGTGCAAAATCTTTTATTTGAAAATTTTCTATGGTGCATGGCTATTTTAAATTCTAAATTTCAAGAACATAGAGGCATAAGGTCCAACACTCATATGTTGGCCTAGTATCATTGGAAGGATGATTACACTTAATTGTGATCAATCCTATATATAGGTAAGGTCTTGTATATAAATAAGTTCAACCAAAGAGAATTTGTTTTTAGTTGCAATTTTTCTAGTTCTGTGTCTTTAGTTGAGGAATAAAGGAAGTATTTCTTCTTGGAGCACGTTTTAGAGAGATTTCAGATTTCAAGGCTTTCAAGTTTTGACTCTATTCCCAACAAAGGATATTGGCCTACAATTCTCAGTGCTTTGCAGGAAAAGTATTGTCCCCCATTGGAGCCAATATGTTGCAATTCAATCTTGCACAACTAAAATATCAAAGATCTTAAAAATAAACTCCAACACATAACCAAAATATAGAATAATGGTTACTGTAGAATTAAATGGTTTTCAAATAATAGACAATTAAATGAAAAGGTTTATTATTGACTAACCAATGGTCATAAATGTACATTTGTAAATATATGCAAATTTTTGTGGTGTTTTCCTTGTTTTCTACTGGTAAAGTAACGTTCTTCGGTGGAAGGAAAACACATGATTTCTACCAAGTTGGTTGTAAAGGTCTATTAACAAATAATAATCTCTTCTTATATCCAAGACTAGACAATACTAGATAGAAGAGAAGATAGGGCTCAAAAGACTAGAAGTGGTCTCCTATTACAGAGTTCCAATAGGTTTCTAGCCTAATTATATACTTCACTAAATTAAAATATAGTAATTGCATGCTAGAAAAGAACTAAATTAATACATCTAAGAAACACTTAGAAGAGAAATAACAAGGTTATATAGATTAAAAAAAATCCATGGAAAGTATATATCCATTAAGAGTATAGCATTATGTTGGAATTGCTTTAAACAAACACTACATGTAAAATTTAAAAAAACAAAGAAAAAGTTACAATTTAGCATTTAGCATAAAGAAAATACTTTGGAAAGAAAATTTAAACCTACAAGCCTCAGCCTTAATGCATTTAAATAAGAGCATCACTATAATAAGAAGGTGAGACAAATGCCATATATATATATATATATGTAAGTGAATAGAGAAACCTCCAATCACAAACAAATGAATTGGTCGAGCAATGGACAATAATTTAATATTGGTGAATACACCCTCTGAGAGAAGAAGAAAAGCTCATATAAAAAAAGTACAAAACTCTATTAATACGGAACAAATTTTTTACAAGGAAATGTTCGTTTCCTTAAACATTCTCAATAATAACTCTAGATAGGAAGAAATAGGTCTACTTCTACGCTAGGGCCTTAACTTTGAAAACCCTAATATTAAATCCAAGCTTGCCAGTAGTAAGACAAAAGGCCACCACAGTGTGAAAGACCTGACAAGAGTATAAGGTTAGTGAGCACCTATAACCTTTGAATTAAAAAGAAAGCAAGAAAATCCATAGACATTCTTCCACTGAACACTGAGTCAAAAAATTCGATGCCAATGATGCATGTTTGCGAGCAAGTCAGTAGAGTATTCCAACTTTCTAAAGGAAATTCACCTTGTGCGAAGGAAATTAACCCCAACGGGGTTGGAATAGTTGCATGTGCATAAGCAAATAGGGTTGCCATCTATACTACATGGGAAGGCGTACTTTAGTGCTCAAAATGTCCCACCATAAAAAGGAATGTTAAAACCTTGAAATAGAAATATTGGTGTGTTTAGTGTTTATGTTGAACTCACCATGAGAAATTTCACCAATATTACCCTCGTAGAGTGGCAGAAACTGAACCAAATCACTTGCAAAAATTTGTTTCCGTAACTAGAAAACCATCAAAGAAGAGTTGGAGCACATACAAAAAAATGAGCATTAGTTAGAGTGTAATTTTAGGATGGTGTCAAGAGAAAGTAAACTCCAAATTGAAAAAATAGAGAGCAATAATTTCATGAAAAAATTTATCAAGAAGACGAACCAGTGTAGTTCCATAACCATGCATGTGATTATATATAGACCTAGAATGGTTTATCCAAGTGAAGCGAAGAAAATTTGATGGTATATCCTTAAGGTAACAAAGTAAAACTTCCCTAATTTGTAGTAGTGTTCTAAACAAGGTTGTGTCAAATTTCTAAAATATTTACATACTTTTCTGTGTAACATGGAGAGATGTTACACAATCCAAGTTTATAAGGGGACATTCAATGCATTATATCTGTTTAAGAATTAGAAAATACAATTTGACTAATGAAAATATTACATATCAAATCCACCTTAACTGGGGATTTATGAGGCACCTAGACAAATTAAATCTCTTGAAGTGCAAACATTTTTGCATGTTTTGTAATCGAAAAGTAGCTCCATGGTTAAGATGGATCTATATTAGAACCTATCATCAAAACAAATATAAAATCTTAACTAAAGGAAATAGAGGTATGCGCAAAAATGAGATCAACCTTTTTCTTCCTTGTTATCTCATCTTATGTGATTAATGGGTTCCATTTGGTTTGATTTCCTAAAACTAAAACTATTAAATATTAGTATTTGATAGTTCCAACCAAGATTCAGCTATGCAATTTTTTTTGGCCATCTTCTTGAAAACATTTTTAACATCCTTATTAGCATGTTTTAGATATAACTTCATGCATATTTCAAAATTGTATTAATCATTATAAAAGTAAAAGTTAAAAGCATTTGGTTAGTTTACATAAAAATGAGAAAATTTATTAATTTAGTATTTTTTTGAGTTATTCTATTTTTTAATTACTTAATTTACCTTCACATTTTATTTTCATACATTGCTACATTATATATATATATATATATATATATATAACATCATAGACTCATCTTAGCTTCGGATCTACCAGGTGCCAAGTGATGAAATCTCTTGACATGCAAACCTCTTTTCAAGGGAAAAGAGATTTGATCCTCCTCGTCTTGGTAGATCCGAGTTAAGATGGAACTAAGCTGGTATAATATATATTTAGTTGACATTAAAACATCTTATTTATAATTCACTTTCCCTACAATAAAATTTTAAAACATGTTCGCTCATATTTTTTTTTCTATATTTTCTAATATGTTACATATCAATTCAATGGTTAATATAAAATTACAAAATTTCCCTCATACATTAAATTACAAAGCATTTATTAATGGAATAAGAATCCTCTCAATCTTTTTCCCTTTATACGTTTTATGTTAAAATATTTCAAATATTTTATTTATAACCCAGTTTAATTTTTCCACACTTTTAAAATATTATATATCAACTCCATATTAAAAATGAAATAAATTATACATCTCTAATTATAAAAAATGAAACAAAATATATATATA
>APFE031309524.1:0-14451 GCA_000404065.3 Pinus taeda
ATTTAATTTATTTAGTGTATAATTGTGCTTGAGTAAAATTTTTATTCTCCATTTAGATTTATTTGAAGGTTTTGGAATTGCTCTTGGAATATATTGAAAGAAGATAGAAAATGCACTTGCAAAGACATACTTGAATGAAGCTAATAAATTGGATGACACAAATTATTTTAAGTGGAAATTCAAGTTGCAGACATTGTTAGAAAGCTATGGTGCTTAGACCATTACAAGGGGAGACGAAGGAAAACCTGTTGAAAGCATGGCAACTGCATCAATTTAAGACTAGGAGAAGCATGAAAATAAAGCTAAGGTACTACTAAGGATGTTTGTTAAAGATAACCTAATTCCACATTTTCGTGATTGTAAGACATCTAGTGAAAATTGGAATACACTGAAGGAATTATATGAGGCCAAAAATACAAATCAAGTCATCTTTCTGAAAAATAAGCTCTTGTATATAAAAATGGAAGAAAATGGATGAGTCGGTGCCTTTATTTCCACAATCAAAGATTTGAAAGATAAGTTGGGAGATATAGGAGAATCGATACCCGCTACTGATCTTGTGACAATCACTATAAATGGAATGTTAGAGGACTATCAAATGTTTATTACAGGTCTTGTAGCAAGGGAGAAAACATCAAACTTTGAGGAATTGACAAGTATACTGTTGCAAGAAGAAGAGAAGTGCAAGAATTTGGAACCTCAGAATCCATATTTGGCAGTTGTGGCAAAAAAGAATTTCTTCAAAAGGAAACAAGGAGGAGAAAATAAAGGTGGAAGCTCATATTAAAAAAAGGTCATTTCCAAAATCAAATAAATGTATGTCATTTGTTAGAAATGACTATGGAATAAAATGTTTTTATTGTGGTATAAGTGTGCATCTTGCCACACACTGTTATAAGAAGAAAAGTGATGAATCTAGGCATAAACATAGAAGACAGTTAAGACATTTTGTAAGAGAAGCCCTAAATTTTGATCTCAAAGATCTTAATTTAATTGTGTCTAATGTTGAACTGCCTGCTAAAATGCATGATGCCAATACATGGTTTTTGGACTCGGGAGCTTCGTTTCATATGACATGTAATAGGAGTTGGTATGAGAATTTCAAGGAGGTTTGCAATGGTGCTAATACCTCTCTTAGATACAATCACCCACATAAGATCACAGGATGTGGGGATATTCTTGTAACATTGTCAAATAGAAATGTCAGGCACATTCATAATGTTATGTATGTGCCTCGGATCAAGAAAAAATTGATCTCTATGTCTACAATTACAGATGAGAACTTGAAGGTTGAATTCTTGAAAACACATTGCATAGTAAAAGATTTGTTGAATCACTGCAAACTTGTTGCTTCAAGAGTGAGAGTTGGAGGCTTGTACAAGCTTGATGCCACCACCAACAATCATCAACCACTAACTTCTACAACTATGTCAACATAAATTATTTAGCATCAGAGGTATGGCCACATCAATTAGCATGATTTATTGTTGGTGCAGAAACAAAGTACGATTGAAGGACTCCCTATGTTAAAGAATGAATATGCTGCTTGTGAAGGTTGTGCAATAGGAAAAATTCACAAAGATGGATTCCCCTCTAACTCTAATAGCAGAAGAAGAGATGTACTCGAACTTATGCATTCTAATGTTTGTGGACCCATGCAGACCAGATCCCTAGGAGGTGCCTATAATTTTTTGTTGTTTATTGATGATTGTACAAGGTACACTTGAGTGTACTTCCTCAAGAAAAAGGGTGGTGTTTTTTATTATTTCAAAGAATTCAGAAACATGGCAGAGAAGAAAAAAATAAAGTTCATAAAGATTCAACGCTCATATCAAGGGGGATAATACAGATTGGGGAAATTTGTCAAGTACTACAAGGATCATGGAATACTGCAACAATTTACAATACCCTGCACTCCACAACAGAATGTTGTTGTAGAGAGGAGAAAAAAGAACACTGGTGGAGTATGCACGAAGTACGATCAAAGGTAAGAACCTCTCAAATTATTTTTTGACAGAATCCATTAGTACTATTGTTCATTTAAAGAAAGAAGTCCAAAAATATATGTTTATCTCAAAACCCCATTCGAAGCATTCTATGGGTTTAAATAAGCATTTCATCAATTGAAGGTGTTTGGGTGTAAGGCCTTTGCACATATTCCAAAGGAGAACAAAAATAAACTTGATGCCAAACGTATCAAATGTATTTTTGTAGGATATTGTTCAAAATTTAAACCATATAAAATGTTTGATCCATCTACTCATAAAGTATTTACAAGTAGAGATGTAATTTTTCATGAACAGGTAGATGAAGGAAATAAGGACAACAATTATGAAAAGTGGCACATTCTTTCTGAAGTTGAAGACAATAATGTAGAAGTAGGATCAGAAAACTATGAGCAACAAAAGCTCGAGCAAGAATCCAATGATATGGACATCATTAGCAGTTAGAGCCAAATTAGAGATGGAGAAGTACCTTCAAAGAATAGAGGTGAAAAAAATGAAGCACGAAGGAGATCTACTTGACAGATTTCCCTACTTGAAAGGTATAAGGACTACGCCTTGATGAGTAGTGTTTTTAATGTCATAGAACCCATGAATTTTAATGAAGCTAATGAACATTAAGAGTGTAGAAAAGTTATGGAAGACGAATATGAATCTACAATTGAAAATGAAACGTGGGAATTGAATGAATTTCATAATGATAAAGAGTCCATTGGATGTAAATGGTTGTACAAATCCAAATTTAAATCATATGGGAATATAACAAAAAGGGTACTCACAAAAGGAGGGCATTGATTATGAAAAAACATTTTCACCTATAGCTAAACTAAATCCTATTAGATTATTAATTGCATTAGCTACAAAGTACCATTGGAATTTGCACCACTTAGATGTAAAATCTCCTTTTCTGAATGGTGATTTAAAGGAGGACGTGTATTTGACACAACCTGAAGGGTTTGTGGAAAAGGTGCAGGAACATTTAGTTCACAGATTAAAGAAACCTTTGTATGGGTTGAAACAAGAACCTAGGTCATGATATGAAAAAATAGATTCCTTATTTCTTCAGCAAGGTTTTATGAGACAAAGAAATTCAAATCTATATACCAAGTTTGATGAAAAGTGTCATGTACTATTGGTTTATTTGTATGTTCATGAACTAATTATTACAAGAAATTTAGTCAAATTGACTGATGGAGTTAAGGAGCAGGTGTCACAAGTATTTGAGATGAAAGATCTTGGTGAGTGACATTACTATATAGGTTTCGAAGTGTTGAGAGATGTTGGCTAGACTTTTGTTACTCAAGGTAAGTATGTCAGAGAAGTTCTTAAAAGGCATAATATGGATCCGTGCAAAGTTTCTTTGTTCTAATTAGCGGAATGTGAAACTGCATTTTGATGATGGCTCAAAGGAGGTATATGGTTCATTATAAAGACAAATGGTAGGAAGTTTGAATTATCTTACTACAACTCGAACTAACATAACATACTTTATTAATGTGTTAAGTCAATTTATGGTGAGACCTCTAGAAGTCCATTGGAAAGTAGCAAAATAAGTCCTCAGGTATCCTAAAGGAACAATTGATTTTGGTATTAAGTATATTGATTCATTTGATGTTGAGTTGATAGGTTACTCAGATTCAAATTGGGCTGGTAGTTTGAATGATAGAAGATCTAATATTTATGCATTTAGTATTAGATCTAGGATTGTTTCATGGAGTAACAAGAAGCAACCTACTGTATCTTTGTCATCTACAAAGGTAGAGTATAAAGCTTTTTGTGCAATGACTTGTGAAGTTGGTAGGTTGAAGCAAGTTCTTCAAAATACTGTAGAAGAACAAAATAATGCTACAGTGATCAAATGTGACAACCAAAGCTCAACCAAGTTGGAAAATAATCCAATATTTCATGCAAGGACATTAAAAGCATGATGATGGTTAGTTTCATTTTATTAGGGAGAAGATGCAGTCTAAATAACTTTTTCTTGAATATTGTAATACTTGGGAAGATATGTTGTTGATATTTTCACAAAGGCCCTTGGGAAGATAAAATATGAATTGTTTAGGGAGATGTTAGGTGTGGAATTAAATTATTTCTCCATTAAGGGGGGAGATTGACAATAATGGAGAAACAAATAGGTATATTTTTTGGATTTTTGTTGTAATTAGGAATTAGATCCTATTTTATAGGATATTGTTTCATCTCCCTAAGTAAATGTATTTCTATAAGACACATATTGTTCGATTTGTTAATTCAATGAAAAATATAGTGCCAAGGTAGCCTCAGGGACTCCTCATCTGAGGATTGCAAAGTTTCATTCAATCTGGTACTATATTCCATTTTTTTAGTAGCCAAATATTTTCTGAGCAATATCAATACTAAGGTTTTGAGAGTCTCGTAAGGATAAAAAAATCGCATGTGAAAGAAATGAAACTATATCTTATATCATATGATATTCACGTTGACAAAACCATATATATGATTGAATACCATGCCTAATTATCACTCAACATGCATTTCATTGAGTTGCAAGTCATTACTATTATAATCCATGAATACAACCTTTCTCATTTGTAAACTTGTAAACTGAAGTTGATGGGTCATCAACCTCAATTGTAATTTATCATTTCTACTTCTATCATGATTGATTAGCGAGACATGTCTACCCATCAAATTCCAACTACCAATAGGTTAGTACCACTTTAAAAAATGGAAAGAATGTGTAAATGGGTAACCTTGATCAATTGACAAATAAGTCATGCATGTGTAAATGGCCAATTTTATTAAGAACACAGATTTGCATTGATCATTTAAATGTGGCTAGATTGCTCCTTTTGGTTTGTTTCTTTTATCTTTAAATATTGTTAATTTTTATTTGGATTTTTATTTATGATCTTTCTTATTTGGATTTGAATTTATGACCTTGTAAAAGAAAGGAAGTATATGTTTTTAATTATTAAACTTATTCAACTCATATCATATCTTGATTTTGACTTGTATTAATATTTTCTCCAAAATATTAACATCATACTTCTGCAAAAATCAAAATCATTGCAGGTATTCATTAGATCTCTTGTGTAAACAATGGATTAAAATTCAAACAATGAAACTTAATGTAAATGGTAGGTGGGGTCCTGTCTCCTTTGGAAATATCACAAAATTTGAACATATTTGAAATGCTATTCATTAGGACTTAGATATATTGCATTGTGTCATAGACAATTGTGAATTTAGTTATAACCAATATTTTTCCTAGAAACTAGCCAAATAACAAGTTCTACTCTTTTTTATCAATAAAAACTAGTGATTTCCAGCATATATTTGTGGAATTTCATGAATATTTTATGAAAAACTTATGTTGAAAGTAATTTTCATGTTTATGAGTTTTATATCACAATCTTTTAGAAATGAGCTAGCCAACTCACTCCCAGAATTGCGCAGAAGTTGTCCTAGAAGCCAATCCACTTTGTGCTTCTCGCAAGATCTCCCGTCAAGCTTCCCACTGGTTAGCTAGAGAAAGAACTTGAGCTATGACCCTGGACTGTAATGACCTCCAAAATGACGCATAGCTGTCTTGTCCTACGCATCCTACCTTATCTGCAACTAGCTCAGAAAATGCGTAGAGGTGTCCAGCCAACCCTTCTTCCCCACTGATCCAGATTTAAATTGGAACGCAAAAAATTATAGATATAACCATCAATACAAATATGCACTAGAAATAACACTTCATTTCATTAATATCAAATATTGAAATATGCTTACAAACAAAATGGAAGTAAGACTAGCTTGGGTGATGGTAGCTTATCTCTGAGAAGAGATGTGGTAGCTACATGCCTCTGAACTATGTTACAATAAGGCTCAAGAGCCTTTTTATTATTGAACAATAAGAGCAAACTCTAAACAACCAAAACTCTAACCCGAGGAGATATAACGCCAAGAGTTTATGGGCACCGTTAGGGTTAGTTGGACAACCAACTTTCCGGGGTCGTGACTTGGTCATATTATCTCCATTTGATGCGCAAGATAGCCCGTTATAAAATTCTCTCTGAGGACTACAACAAAACAAACAATTCTATGGCAAAATCATTGGCGGTAGATTGCCAAAAAAATGTCGTTTAGGGCCTCAAAATGGCTCCGGAAGTTTAGGACCCGAAAAATTGCTAAAAATAGTAAACTGTGCTACAATTAAGGAAACTGAAAAATTGAAAGAAACAATGGTGGGTGTCCAAGTGGAATTGGCGGGTGGCCATCAATATCCACCTAGATCACCTGCTCTACAAAAAGCCTAGGAATTATGTAAAATTGTCCCAACAGCCATCCCTTCTTGCATGCTCTTCAAATAGCTTAGGAAGTTCGTAGAGATGTTATGTCTGGGCCTTCTTCTCTACTCTACAATCAGCCCCAAAATTGCACAGAACTGTCTAAATCTTGATTGTCTCTAAGGAGTACGCAATTTTGACTAGAAGCTACCACAACCCAACTTTGTGCTCCTCTGGAAAAATGAGTAGATTTTTTTGCTAGTGCCCCTTGCTGCACTCACTTTCATCCCCAAAATTTTTTTGGAGATCATAGCTAGGGACTTGCATAATACTCCCCTAAAAAATTGTGTAGATTGGCCCAACAGCTCCCCGACACCCCGCCTGGCCATCCTCTTGGAAATTGTGCAGTTCTCTCTCCCAGTTGAGTTTTTCCCCACAGCTGTCATTGTTGTCATAGTTTCTCCTGCCAATGCTTTGGAGCCCCGCATCCCGACCTGTGTTGTGCTCCTGTAGCCCCCATGCCTTGTCCCTATCCCAGTCACCTGCATCGAAATGGGACACAATGCATCATGGTAGACTAGGATATTTTTGGATTTGATGTCATCTCATCATGGGTGATTGGAGGAACAGTTACATCGATGAAACATGGAGCGACGACAAACATGATGGAAAAGAGGCACATGCTAGAATGCTTTCTCATGGTCAAATGAACACATGAAGCACATTGAGCAATCGATCGAAAGCGATACCGGTACATGCACCATCAAGCAAGTCCAAGACCATTGAAGACCTCACACTCTTTTCCATACAGAGGTGAAGACATGCTACATCAACTGCATATCCTCACTCAGCAGAACAACAAATTAACACAAACAACACAGTCAGTCAGTACATGTCAGCAATTTCATGTCGAGTAGTGTCATGAGCTATCTCGACCACATCACTACCATGGGACATAACTATTGTAATCGATGTAATGTAAAGTCGAAGTCTAAGAGACTCATATATGAAATCGAAGAGTCATGTAAAGTCGAAAAGTCATAGGATGTCAAATAGTCATGAGGGAAGTCGAAGAGTCACAAGGGTTAATTAGAGCCCCTTAGCTATATATACCCACTCATTGTATGATCAAACAAATTTTCAGCTTTGGCTCCTCCCACATAGCCTTGAGAGTCTATATTCTTTTCTTTGAGGAGAGAGTAGTAGCTCCAACACCCTACTATTAGGGTTAGTGATGTATGGTGTACAAATGTGTCTTGGAACTTTTTCTTAATTCAGAAGCATGTTTACAGGCCATCACATTTTCATACATGTATTGCATTCCCTTGAAAAACTATTCTTTGGGTGCTTGTAATATATGTTTCTTTATATTGTACTAAGATAGTTGAACTATGTTGGTTTTTTTAGTGCATAGACTATTGGAAATGTGTTGTATCAATTTTTATCATTTTCTCCCGCATGTGGACTACTCTGTCAGACACTAGACAAACTCATTATTATAAACTTGTTATGAAGACCATCGCACTCATTTGGACTACTCCACTGGGTGTTGTACATGCTATCTATTCATTTTTTGTTTGTGATTGATGCATCCATGTGCACTACTCCACTGGAAGTTGCAAAGATCTTGTTGTGTTGTGTGTCTCTACCTAAGTTGAGACTATTCCCTTTTGACTTGAGACTCACTCTCACCCTTTCCCTCTGTAGTGAAAGAAATTAAACACAAGTTACAATAAGCACTCACCAGTTACACAAACCTCGCTTTTTAAAGTCTAAGTGAACCACTCTTGTGTTCTGAAAAGCAAGAGCTAAGGCATGTCTTTATGATAATGGGAATCAAGCTATCATACTAGATGGGACTCCTACACCAGATAGTGTGAGGTCTAGTTGGAACATAATACTAGGGAGATCCACTGAATGTTGGTGAGTCTAGCACTGTCAACATTTATGACGCTAGAAAGAGGGCCGCCAGTTGTTTATGGTTGAATCTCCTCTCAACCCCATGCATCTATCATCTAGTCAAGGTAGTAACACCAACTCCCTCTCTCCCACGTGAAACTATGAAGTTGGTTAATCCTCACCTCCCCGGCCTAAATAAGAAATCTCATATCATCACCTTTGCTTATTCCGTCCCATCACCCGTCATTTTGCTAAAGTTATTGGACTGATCCCGGGAGTACACAACCTTCCCTCTTCCTAGAGGAAACAAAAACCAACACTCAAAGAGTGGTAGTCTCGTTTGTTGAAGAAGTAATCCTTTCCACTCTTGAAGAGATGGCTTAAGCTGTTGATAACGAAGAGGAACCACATGCTTTCTTACAAAGAGAAGAATTTAACAACACACTCCTCGGCTTAGGTTCCAGCGGATGTGGCAAAGGGAAAGGAAGTAGAGGGGGTGAAGGTGGAGACAGACCAATAGATTCAAAGGTTGAACCATCTAGTTTAGAAGAAGAGGAGGAATACAAAGAAGAAGAAGACATGGCTGATAAAAATTTTGAATGGATGAACTAGGGCCCATTGGCACCATGCGGTGCCTTGTACAAGATGCCAAGGCATGAAGAGAAACTGTTAAGAAAATATGACTCTGACAAAGCAGTGAAGGCAGAAGACCATCTAGACATATTCTACCTACATCTGCAAACACTCGAGGTACGTTATGATGATGTTGCATGTAGATTTTTCCATGTACCTTGGATGGAAGAATAGTTGTATGGTATCACAACCTTCCTATCAACTTCATCACATTTTACTACTACACATCTACACTGTCGACCATCATTGCATAGTTCATTAAGCGAGCTATGAAACCAATGTTATCCGAAAATTTCCATGAGGAAATTGATGTGGAGAAATATTTGCATGTGATTGGACGCATTATGGATGATGAATCAATGAAGGACTCCAAAGACATGGGAAGGAAGTCCCAAGCTGCTCTAAGTAAGGTGAAGGAAAAAGAAACAAGTGAAATTGAGACCGTTACTCATCTCCTTAACTCTTTGAAAACTGAAGCAGCATAACTTAAGCAATAGACAAATGAGACAACAGTGGGCAACAAATATTCTGGCTTTGTGAATAAAAAGATTGGGACAATTGGTAGGGGCAAAAGTCACCCAACTAAATATGCAAAGAGTTCAAATGTTGTGTTCCAAGTGGAATAACTTGGTAAGGATAAGTTCTAGGATTTCCACCAAGCACGGAACTTGAAGAAGACCTTTACAAATTGGAACCAAGTCATGGTCTCCGTGGCTTGAAGAATGAACGATCATCTTAATGCCAGTGAGCAGGATCAACCAAAAGCTGAGGAGGATGAAGAAGATGTTGCATCTGAAGAAGCTCCCAGTTCTGAGCATGTGGTGAACATGTATTAGTGTCTAAATGTTTCCCAAAATAAGACAACTACCAAGAAGGAGGCCCCAAAAAAGAATGGTCGATATAACCTAAGAAGTGAAGGGGATCCTACTATAATTGATGTACCAAAAGATAAATTCAAGTAGATGTTCAAAAAAGTTGATCCACTAGCCATCCCAAAGCTTAAAACACAAAGCATGCCCGAGAATACATCTGCAAACAAGAGTACATCCATGAGAAGTAAACTTAAAAATACTCCGTCAGATAGTACATACATAAGTCTAACCCTGGTCACCCTAGTGAGTTAACCCGCTTTCGATTACAATATTGTTGAAGATATGAAGAAAACTCATGCAAACATCTGTTTGTTCGAGTCAGCTAAGATCAAGGGTTAGCGGGATATTTTTTTGCGCGCATTGAGGAAAACATCGACAGACAACAAAACCTCTACTAGCAAGGGAGCAAGCACATTTCTCGATGTACACACAACTATTCTCAACACACTCAAGATGGAAGAAGAAAACTCTATTTTCCTTCCATTCTTTCTCCCATTTGCAATCTTTAACTTCAATGTTCACAACTGTTTGGTTGACTCTACCACATCATCTAACGCCATGCCTCTCTCCATTTCCAAGAGGATTAATGCACAATAGAGCACGACATCTATGTAGATCATCCAACTTGATTGGACATGTGTACCAGCCTTCAGTGAACTACGGGAAGTGATCATCTAATTATCTTATGATGGACGAGTTCACCAGTGCATCAAGATTGTCATTGTGGACATACCAGAAGCATGCAACTTACTTCTAGGAGAGATTGGTTTAGTAAGTAGAATAGATACTTTTCCATAGAGTGGTCACACTTATGGCTTATGTACAGGGGAAGAAAATTCAGATCCAGGTGCTATCGAAGAGATACATGAAACATATTGTCACTCCCATCAATGGTGAGAACAAGCCGTTGGCTTTCATGGAACTCATGTTCACCAACTGTCTCTTGGAAACACAACTAGGGAGTTATCTCACACATCCAACCCCAACCCCACTAGACATGCAGTTGGGTCTCCTTCCTTGCCAAACTAATGGAAATGAAACATGTACAACACATTGTAACACTAGTAGTAGTAGCAATAGTAGTACTAGTGCAACAAGCGGTCCGTGTATAGACGAGTTATGGACCATGTATTTTGATGGATCAAAGACAGCATGGCTATGGAGCTGTGTGCGTCTTAATAGACCCGATGCATAGGAAAAACTTGATCTCAAGCCACTTGGAGTTTAAGTGCATGAACAACACTGTTGAATATGAAGTACTCATTTTGGGCTTCAACATTTAAGCCATTAGCCTCAATGTTGTTGCGCTTAAAGTAGTAGGTGATTCAGAAATCATCATATGGAAATTATGTAACACCATACACTATTTGTCACCTCACCTCAAAAGTTACCAACAAGAGGTATGGTGAATGATCCCTAAATTCCAAGCTTTCAATATCATTGTTGTGCCATGAATGCATAATGCAGTTGTCGATGCCTTAGCTAACGGAACTATTAGGATGACACTGCTTAGGGATAGGTTTATTGTTGAAATTTTGTATAAGCCTTCTACCCCTGACAACATAACTAACTTATGTGTTTTTTAAGATGATCAACAGATACTGCACTTCATGGCTAACGTTGATGTCTACAAGGACACAACGATTAAAGAAGATGAGCATGAGTAGCCCCTACAAGTCGCACCCGATGACAAGAAAGGAAACCTCATGTCCAAGGGTGTGGTATCTCTTCAAAAGCTCTATGACTTGTAGAACCATTTCAAAGGGCCAAGGAATAACAAAACCCATAGTTCCACATTGATGCATGAATAGATCAACTTGTGAACATAACAAGATTCAAAGTTTGTCAATCTCAGTATGTGTTACACACCGTGGGAGTGGTAAGCCTTTGTCCACTTTTTCAAACAATACTGAGATGTGTTGGCGTAGACATATGATGATCTAAAAACATATGGCATGCGAATAATCCGACATGTGATCCTGATCAAAGAAGGGGTTAGGCTATTTTAGCAGAAGTTGAGAAAAGTACATCTGTCACTTAAACCCCTCATACAGAAAGAACTGGCTAATATATTAGATGCTTTGATCATTTACACAGTTCGTCATTCTAGTGGGTTTCTAAATTAGTTCCTGTACATAAGAAGTCAGGGGAGATCCGCTTATGCATTGATTTCCGAAATCTAAACAACACCTTGGAAAAATACAACTACCTCGTGCTGTCGATGAAACACATTCTATAGACAGTATCTAGAGTAGAATTTTTTTCTCTGCTCGATGGATTTTCAATATACAAGTAGGTTCTGGTAGCGGAACTTGCTAGACTAAAAACTACCTTCTGTACCAAGTGGGGTACATTCTATTACAAAAGAATTCCATTTGGGTTTGTGAACACAGGTGTAACCTTTCAACATGCCATGGACATCTCCATCTATGGAATTATCAGACAGAGCATCGTGGTTTACCTTGACGATGTGATAATCTTTTCTAGAAAATGGTCAGACCACATATGCCATCTGAAGAAGATATTCGAGTGATGTTGAAGATACGAGATATCCTTGAACCCAAGAAGAGTATATTTTCTCTGTCTGAGGGGAACCTCCTTAGGTACATCATTGCCAGGAGTGGGATCAAGGTTGATGCAAATCGAGTTCTGACGATCACACAGATTCATCATCTAGTCAACAAGAAATCCATGCAATCCTTCTTGGGGAAGATAAACTTTCTTTAGAAGTTCATCTTGGATTATGCGAAGATGGTGAAACTAATGCAAGTCATGATCAAGAAGGATGCATTCTACAGTTGGGGAAAGAAGGAAAGGAATGCACTCACCTATATCAATCAGGCTATAGCAGATGCACCTACAATTTACAACCTAGACTTTAACAAGGATTTCTTATTATACACCTTCTCCTCTGACACTTCGCTTGTGGCAGTACTCACTCATAAGGATGAGTGGAACAATGAACTTCTCATTTCCTTCATGAGTGCAAGAATGCAGGGACCTAAACTAAACTACCCCACCATCGATAAACAAGCATACGTAGTATACAAGGCGGTGAAACACTTCAGACCCTACCTGCTAAAGAACCATTGCATAGTCTTTGTGCCACACCCAACAGTGAGATCAGTTCTTGTTCAACAAGAGCTAGGTGAAAGACGTGTGAACTAGATGAAAGGCTTGCAAGAGTATGATCTTGACATCAAGCCAGTTCACGCTGTCAAGAGTCATGGTCTTTGCAGACTTGCAGCTGAAGTAGTCCATGCTTAGGAGGAAGAACAAGAGCTCGTTGGTTGGGAGCAAGAAATTGAGATATACGATGTAGAGCAGGCACCACCCAATTCATACGGAGACTCTTGGTACGAAGATGAGTGCAAATACCTTGAGCATGGCACCATTTCCTCTCACTTCTCTGTGTGATAGAAGAGGGCACTCCACCTCAAAGCTTTACCTTATCACTTGGTGCACGGAGTGCTTTATAGAAAGCACATCAACAATTTTTTTCTTAGGTGTCTAAAGTCACATGATTCAGAGAAGGTCTTGCATGATTTGCATCACGTACTAGTCAGGGGTCACTTCGCAAGAAACACCACTATGCACAAAGTCATGTGAACCAATTTCTACCTGCCACATTATTGAAGGATGCACATTCTTATGCCCACAAGTGCCCGGCCTATTAGTGATGCACTGTCAAAACGCGAAGGTCAGTAACCTCATTGCACCCTGTTGTAGTGAGTGGACCATTTCAATACTGGGGCTTAAACATCATTGGATAAATCTTCCCACACTCATCAAAGTAGCACCACTACATCTGATAGCTACAAATTACTTCATGCGGTGGACTGAAGCAGTTTCGCTTGAGCAAGTGAATAGCAAAGAAGTCATCAACTTCCTCCAATAAAACATCATCTCCTGATTTGGCATTCTGCTATCACTTGTTTTTTACAATGAAAATTACTTTTCATATTTAATGCTTTATGATTTTTCATTGAAATATGGGATTGTGCTTAAACACTCACCTAACTACTACCCACAGGAAAAATGGTCTCGCTAAATATACGAACAAAAAACTCATCTGCATTATCAAGATGGCCATTTATTCTGAACAGGGAAACTAGCACTTTTCTTTGATGAATGCCTTATGGGATGACTGTGTAACACCCAAACCCTCTCTAAACACTTCGTCATACTTCTTAGTTTACGGGAAAGAAGCCACCCTCCCACAAAACATCTACTTGCTTGCTCTCCAATTGTCCCAAGAATCCCAAGACAAGCCATGTTTGTTAGTTCAACATAGGATAGATACACTTCACAAGCTGCAGGAAGAACAGATGAAAGAAAAAGAAAAAATCACACTCCACCAGAACCGTATTAAGAGTTGGTTCGACAAGAAGTCTGTAGGGGATGCTAACTTAGATATGGGTGACTTAGTCTTGAAATGGGACAAACGACATGAAGACAAAGGCAAACATATGAAGTTCCAGTCCCTGTGGATTGGTCCATACACTCTTTATAAAAAGCTTGGCCCACACACATATCATCCAGAATCACTTGACGGGAGGATTCAAAACCTTCCTCTCAATGACCAAGACTTAAAGCACTATTTTTAACCCAGGGTTGCACCCCGTGTTATGTACATAGTCTTTTTATTGCTTGTAATTTGTTTTTATTTGTTATTTCTACTTCACTTTGTTTTGTTTTCTTAATATCATGCTATTTTTTGTTTTGCCAATAAGTGCTATGCTACACTGTTTTGGCTTTTGAATGAGTATGTGGCTAATTTTAAAGAGT
>APFE031309530.1:0-11834 GCA_000404065.3 Pinus taeda
GAAGGTAGATAAGTCCTCCAGAACCCATCCACCCCATTGCTTGGGTAGAGCAATGTGTTTCCAGCCCACCCAGGCAAATGGTTTGCCCTCCTTATACCCATTCCAAAGAAATCTGCAGCAAATATTTTGTATTCGGGAAAGGATTCCCTTATGGATCCAAGCTAGCGACATCCAGTAGACTGGTGTACCCTCCAAGACATATTTGATGAGGACTAACTGGACAGCTCTGGAGAGGAACCTGTGGTTCCAGTTTTGTAAATGTTTTTCAATTTTAACCATGAGCCAGATCCAATCAGCGATCCTGCAACAACGAGGCTTGATCCAGAATCCCAAATATTTGAGGCCATCCTCCATATGATGGCTCTGAAAAGGAAATTTATTTTGAGCAAACCTTGCTTCCTGAGGGGATGCATTGGAGAGAGTAATGGTAGATTTTGTGTGGTTTGCTTTCATACCAATAGTCGAGGCGAAGAGTGTGATTATTTCAAAGAAGGTATAGGTGTCCCTGATGCTTCCATTGAGGAAGATGAGAACATCATCTACGAAGAGAAGATGAGTGAGGAAGCATTGGTCAGATATTTTGAGCCACTATAGTCGCCCATCTTGTTTGGCAGAAGCAATGAGTCTGCTGAGGCCTTCCATGATAATCAAAAAGAGGAGAAGAGAGAGTGGGCTTCCTTGGTGAAGTCCTCTGTCCGCATGAAATAAATGTGATGCTGAGCCATTTATGAGAACACTGAAGGAGGTCAAGGTGATGCAACACATAATCCAATCGATGAAAGGGGGGGAAGCCAAGATGCATAAGAATCATCTTAATGTATAGGCAACTGACCTGATCGAATTCTTTAGCAAGGTCAATCTTGAGGATGGCCCCTTTTAGATTTTTAGTTTTCACAGAGTGAAGGGCTTCCTACACAGAGCCAATAACCTCATGGATTTGCCTGTTTTGGAGGAAATAAAATCGCATAGGGGATATGTGACAAGATAGAATGGGCTTGAGGCGGTTGGCTATGATCTTGGCAATGATCTTGTAGAGGCAATTACGGAGTGATATGGGCTGAAATTCATTGAAGGATGAAGGGGAGTCGGATTTCGAGATAAGTGCAATGAAGGTGGTATTGATGGCCTCATACATATGCCCTGATGTCCTGCATTCCTCCACCACCCTGAGCAAGTCCTTTCCAATGGTCTCATAAAAGGTAAGGTAAAATTTAATAGTCCAGTCATCCGACCTTGGACCTTTATCTTTTTTAAACCATTTCAAGGTACTTTCCAGTTCCACTAGAGACACAAGGGAATTAAGCGCCTCGGGCTCATCCAAGTCAACAAATGTGGGGAAATGACCTGTAATCCAAACAATTTCAGCCAGAGAGGCACCTGGAGGGGCCTTGAAAAGATTTTGGAAGTGAGAATTTCCAAGATGGGATAACTAGTTAAAGGAGGTTGCCAATCCCCCATCCTCCATTGGCATATTCCAAATAGTATTTCTGAATTTTCTTCCCTTAGCAAAATCTTGAAAGAATTTTGTGTTCTCATCTCCTACTTTTAACCAAACAGTCAGACTCTGGAGGCATGAGGTTTCTTCCCTCTCCCTTGGGATATTTTACTGTTGTTCTTCCAACTCAATAAGGTGGGACTTAGCCTCTACCGAAGTGAAACCCTCACCTTGTTCATCTAGTAGAGTGGCCAAATTTTGTTCAATAGTTCTGAGGGTTTGTTCATCCCGTTCTCTTTTTTCCTTATCCCATAAAATGGATAGTCTCTTAATCTCAGTGAGATTGGCATAGAATCCTTCTGTTAAGGTTCTCCCCGAGGATGGTGGGTTTGATAACCAGAAACCAGTGACTAGTTGAGTATATGAGGGGTTTGATAACCAAGTAAGAGTTAAATTTGAATGGTTCCCTTGGTTTCTGAGTGGGGCCAATGATCTCCATGAAAATGGGAGAGTGGTCCGATATACCTCCAAAACCAACCCATTGTTTGTATAGGGATAGTCTATGCAGTGGGGAATCCTTGATGAGGAAGCGGTCCAAATGCCTGGCCAGGGCAGCCTCCCCAACTATGCGGTTTCGCCAGGTAGGTTGTGGCTTTACCATAGGAATTTTCGTCAAATAATGTTGTTCAATTAACTGCTCCATTACATCCGAAAGAGGATCCACCTGAGCATTTGACCCCCATGATTCCCCAAATCAAATGGAGAAGTTTAGGTCACCACCAAAAATGATATTATCAAAATTTGTAATGGAGAGATTTAAAAGATGGTTCTAGAAGACCTCTATGTTGTGACAAGGACCATATACATTGACAATCTAGAGATCCATGCCCAAGTCCGAGGAAAAATAATCCATTCCGATGAAACCAGCACCACCCCAAGAGGCCTTGAGGTGAATAGTGTGGGGGTTTCAACTCAGGGCTAGTCCACCCGATTGACCCACGAAATCAAGGGACTGGAAGGTCCATCCCAGTTTCAAAGATTGAAGCATGTGAGAAATATGATTAGCCAACCCCAGGGTTTATTGCAGGAAAATAATGTCTATAGTCTCAAATTCGAAAAGTCATCTCACGACTATTTTTTTGGTAGAGCTAGCCAAATCCCGACAATTAAAAGAGAGCCACTTCATGGGGGAGATTTTGGAAGGGTACTCAGTTCTCTAAGTACCTGATCAATAGATGATTGTCTGCCCGAAGCCACTTTAGCCCCAGCTAATAGGATGGACTTTAACAGATGGGATTTACGCCCTATGGTGGATTTGGGAGCGCATTAGGGAGAGGCCAGTCTCAATCTAGAGGAATTAGAGCAGACAAAAGGGTGGGGGAAATGGGGACGGAGATTGTAAGGGTGTGAGGGACTAGGGAAGGATGACGAAGAATCAATAGTAGAGGAATGATCTACGGGAGGGAAGGAGGGACGAGTATTCGAGAGGACCGAAAGGTGTGAGACGAGGGGACAGGGGATGGGGAGTGAGGAGAAGTCCTGAACTGATGCAGATGCAGTATGCAAATGCAATGCAGAACAAGTAAGAGTAGATGCAAAAACAGAGTTAAGGTGAGGAGGAGTACTTGAGGTTCGAGCAGCCTCGACAGCAACCCTTGATCTAGTCATCGACAGGGAGGGAGGGTGAGGAACGCTCGAAGTAGGCAAATGAGACAGTGCTCCCTTCCTTGTTATCAGTGTAGTAGCCAGAGGAGTCTGCCCTGGTGCAGTTGCAGATGCCCTAGCTGCAGCACCCTCTGCTTCCTTAGTCATATCAATGTCCTTCCAAAACAAGGGGCATCCCTTGTAGAGGTGCCCTGCCTTGTGGCATCTGTGGCATCTGAACGATACACCTTCATAGTCCAGATATTGAATCCTGCTAAATCCTTCCATTGCAGGGTGATTTTTTCCTCTAATCCTTCTCTAATGTGAAGATGGACCAGAATTTGTGCCAAAGACTGGTTGGTAGATTTGATATAAGTCATGTCGTAGTCCAAGTAGGTGCCAAGCGCATTCCCAATACGAATTAAAATGTCCTCAAACCAGTAATGTAAAGGGAGCCTAGGTAGCCTAACCCATAATGATCCTACACCAATTTTTTCCCTCTAAGGGTTGAAAAGCAGGCTCCAGCGCTTAAGATGACCAGAGCCATTTCAATGTGCCATTATCTAGCAAGTGCCCAGTTGGTATAATCCTCCTGTCGAAAGTGGAGCGCAAACCATCCTCGAGCCAAATTTTAGACCTCAGGGAGATCCTTGAAGATATTTCCCCATATCTCCTTAACCTAGAGCCTGAGTCGCTCAGCTAAATATGCTTGGCCCCGAACCCTACCAACGAGTACCTTACCAGCCATGTCGACAACTTCCCCCATGTTCAACCCTTCCCCAAATTTGAGGGTCGGGTCCTTACTAGAGGCCTTCACACACTTGACTTTCCTCTTACCCGATCGAGGCGCAGTCGGATGATCCTACAGGGGGTCTGGATTCCCTGGTGCTCCTGTTGAGAGTGTTGTGCAGTGTGCCGAACTTTTATGACCGAGGTCTCAAAACAGTGGGATGGGATGGAAGAGGGGATTGCTGCCACTAGAGAGGTGGAAGGAGAGGTTTACTCATGCAGGGTGTGTCCAAGCGCAGAGTTGTTACTAGCTGAGGAGGGGAACACAAAAGGCAACAGGTGTGATAAACCCCTTGAAGGCGAGGGCTCAAATCGAGGGGAGGACAACGAGCAAGCAGTAAGCAGGTGTAGAGCCGTCGGCGAGAGCGGAGGGCAATCGAGCTCCGGGGAATCAATGGAGAGGGCGGCGAAGGGGAGGTCGGAAGAAGATGGCCCAAGGAGGGTGACAGCGGGAGGTGAAACGGAAAGGAGCAGATCAGATAGTTCCAGGTGATCAGCAAATGAGAAAGTCGGCATAGGGTTAAGGCTTCGCCAGATAGGGGCATAGCGGTTACGGTTGGCGGAGTAGTCCACATCTTCTAACTCCATGTCTGACATATTGCAGCAATCCCGACAAAAGCGATAGACAATGGTGACAACAGTGATCACGGAGGGAAACCAGTCGTTGACAGATTATGACAGCGCGTGCCTGCAGAGGTCAAATGGCAACTACAAAAACAAAAATTTCCGAACCATAAACCCTGCTCTAAACGACCGCCTATGCTAAGGTTTCCATCCTTCTCTGGTCTTATTTAAATGTTGTAATAATATTATATATTTATTTCATTGATAAAACAACTTTTAAAAAAATGTTTCTTATATTAATTAACATAGCCAAAGCACATCAAAACACCAAAAACAATTCAACCTGACTACTTCAAACTTCACCACTATACCACCACTAACTACTTCAAACTTCACCACTATACCACTACTATTGTACACATTACTCTAACTCCCCATTCTTCCTCTTATAAATGTACCACTACTACTATGCTAATTTTTTAATATAAAGGAATAGACTTTTAAGAGCGATATACTGTTATAACATTTTTACTCTTGACAAGTTAAAATCTTAGTAATTTGAAAGTCTAATCCATTTTTCATGATATCGATTGGTTTAAAAAAGAAAAAACTTTTTAAAACATTACTTCACAACATACAAAATACTTGGATTGTGTTGAAACTTTAGTCTTACATTAAAAAAATACCTAATTATATTATATTTGCAATTTTTAGAAATGTTAAAGACATGTTCCAATGGAGAAATTAAAGTGCAGAGGCTTTCAATTATAGTAACGAAATATCTTAAATTATAAAATCAAGTCGATAGGCGTAGAACCGAAATTTGATAGAAGGTGTGCCATCAGCCATGCTTGCTCCGTATTTCCCCAACACGTTTATAAATTGGTCATAGACACTAACGCAATGATTGTAATTAAGAAATCTACCACACCCATTTTTGTCTAAAAGGAACGTGCAAGGGTGATTTCACTATAAATTATTTAGATCTATGTCTTAAATCAAAGATTATGCCCTATGCCATGTTTAGGAAGCAAATTTAACTCTGCATTCCCCTAGTAATCTTCTACATATGAGCATGGATAAATCTTGCATTGTCGTTGTGAAAGAATAAGCAGGCAATAAGCATGGTTGTTCTTACACCAAATCTTCTCTTAATATAAAAATAACACAATGATGTGTATGAGATTGGCTAGGGAGAGAGAAAGTAAAACCATTGCAATCTTATATTTATTATAATAAGAAATTTTCACTTAAAATTAGTTGTTAGATTAGTTGTTATATTCTAACGGTTAGTAAGTTTATTTCTACATTTATTTATTTGATGTCATGATTTGGCTCTTTATTTTGTTCTTAAGATGAATCACACTAGTTGGTTCAAAATACATCGACCATATTTTTTACTATATGATTATTATCAAAAGTTTTCTTTTCAATCTAATTATGAATCAGAAAAGTTTAAGATCAAAAAATTTCATACTCACATTGAAACTTATTGAGTTTAAGCTTTTGTGATCAATGTCGAGTTTTTGAGACATGTTTTCCATGATAATCACATCAAAATTCATTTGTCAACGTGTTTTGAACCAACCAGTGTGGTTCATCCTCAAGACAAGATGAAGAATTAGATTATGGTAACGAGTTAAATAGAGAGACAAATCACTCCAACGACTATAAAGAAACAACTACTTTTGTCTAGACATAAAATTAGAGGAAAAATATTTAATTTAAATTTATATAAATACTTAAAATATATATTAATATCATTTTTATGACCAAAACCTTAGAGGAAAAAATATTTTACTTTTGATTTAAATAAAAATAAAAAAATATATTAATATAATTTTTATATATAACTATGAAATTACAAAAAGAATGATACCCCCATTTTATAATATGAGCGACAAATCATTTCTTTTTAAAATTTAAAAAAAAAATAAATTACGATGAGCTTAATTACCCAGTTCATACCAAGATGTTTAGGATAATTTATTAGGAACAAATATAAAAATATTATAAATAAAGCTAAAAAATCCCTAAAATCCCTAAAATGGATTACCAAAGGCGATGGATAAATATAAATATGAAATAAATTAAATTAAATAATAAAAAGAAAAAGGGAAACAACAAATGGGTTAGAATAAACTAACAAGTAGAAAAGGAAACAAAAAGGAAGCAAGAAATCTTGGGGAATCAGAAGAGACCAATTTTGAGGAAATTAAAACATTTAATGAGTCAAGAGAATAAAAAATAAAAATAAAAAAATTCGATAAAATCAAAGTAATTAAGAAAAGAAAAAAATGGGCTAAGAGGAAAGGGTAACGATCCAACAACCGTTAATTTTCCAGCTGTCATCCCTGTTAAGATTACTAGGCCTCCCTTCAATTTCTATGGCCTCACTAAACTTATGGTGATGAAAAGAAGCAATCATTACAATAATCCGTGCCTTCTCAATACATATATGATGCTTTATCTTCTCCACATGTTTGCCAAAGCTGAAGAGTAGGTCATCCCATACTTAATGTAGGTTGTGTACTCATGAATCCTCTAATTAATAAAACATCCAATTTCAACAATATATAAAACTAAATAAAAATATAAAATAGCATAAACACCTTTCATATATTTGAATTCCGCTCAATCTTTTATATAAACTTATTTAAACACACTTATAACACTTATATGTATTATAGGTAAAATATGTATGTGCCTATTTACCCAAGACGATATTCTCGCTATCAATAACTCCTAACAATCGAATAATATTCTCGCTATCAATAACTCCTAACAATCGAATAATAAATTGTAAGATACAAATAAAGTATGATTGATGTTTGGAAATAATTAATGGTTAAAGGAATGAGATCCTTGTCTAATAATTTGATTCCATAGAATAATAAAGATTATCAATGGTATTCATATAATTTTATTGGAAATGAATGACTTTCAACAGAATTAAATCACTTTGGATCTTTTAAACCTATTATATTGGCTTGTAAAAGGTCTTATTACTAAATTATTTAATATTCCACAGAACTCTACTAATAAATTTCGTAAATGGTAAAATTCAAATTTATTTATTTTTTGCTCTATATATAAAATAAAACTACATGGATTAACTTCAAAATTATAATATAAATTAAATTAAAAATAACTATATTTACCCGAGGAAGAATATTGGAGGTTAAAGTCGAGGAGCCTGTGGTTAAAAGGAGGGGATCGCAATACATCCTATTTTCATCGGCAGTTCAGGGCCAGACTTTCAAGGAACCATATATCAGAAATAAAGACCTCGACGGGCCAAATCTGCAAGGGCAATCAGCAAGTTAAAGAAGCCGCAGCACATCACTTCCAGAAGCTCTACACCCCGGAGGATCAAGGAGATGAAATGGAGGAAACAAATTTTCTTAATCACATTCCCTCCCTAGTCTCTGATGAAGACAACGCAGAATTAAGCAAACCTGTTATAGAGGAAGAAATAATTAAGACAATCTGGTCCATGGACTCTGACAAGGCCCCCGGGCCGGACGGATTTACCATCCATTTCTATAAAGTGTGCTGGGATATCATAAAAAATGATCTACAAAAGATGGTAAGGGGTTTCATGTCTAAAGCAAAGGTTGGTGGCAGCACAAACTCAACCTACCTTGCCCTGATCCCCAAAGACTCCAATCCGGAAACATTTGCCAGATTCAGGCCAATTTCACTTTGTAATGCTTCTTATAAGATCTTAGCAAAGCTGTTGGCCAACAGAATGAAACCTATGCTACCCAGAATCATCTCTTCTGCCCAAGGAGGTTTTGTAAAAGGTAGAAATATCCTGGACAATGTCATTCAAGTCCAGGAGACCATTCACTCTAGTAAGCAGAGGAAAGAGAAAGGCATGATAATAAAGCTTGATATGGCGAACGCGTTCGATAGAGTCAATAGAGCTTTCCTCAGTAAAGTCTTGCTCTCCTTTGGCTTCTCCATGCAGTTTGTCAATCTTCTCAAAGCTTGTATGAACAACCCCTGGATCGCTCCTCTCATAAACGGCAGGCCGACTATCTTCTTTAAAGCCAAGAGGGGCATCAGGCAGGGATGCCCGCTTTCTCCCTACCTTTATATCATCTTGGCCGAGGCCTTAAGCAGAAAACTCGAAGCCGAAAGATTGATAGGATCCATTCCGGGACTTAAATCCTCCAACAGAACAAGCTCTCTAAATCATGCTTTATTTGCAGATGATTCGATCCTTCTGGGGGGCGCCTCAACCAGAATCGCAAAAGCCTTCGACAAGGTCATAAAGAACTACTGTAAAGTCTCAGGGGCTCTAGTAAACGTAAACAAAAGTGAAGTTTACAGTTGGAACACAGATCAGCAGGCCCTCTCCGCCATAGCCAACACTCTTGGCTTCAAAGGGCACTCTCACTGGGAGAAAATTAAATATCTCGGTCTACCCATAATCTCAGGAGTCAATAAGAGATCGCTCTGGACAGACATTATCTGCAAGTTCAAATCCAAGATCTCGAAATGGGGAGGCCACTGGTTGACTAAAGGAGGTAAGGTCATCTTAATTAAATCGCAGCTCTCTTCATTAATAATCTACCAAGCTACATTTTTACTCGCTCCCAGAAACATCATGGATCAAATCTCCTCGCTGCTTCGAAATTTCCTCTGGCAAGGCGGCAGGGGCAACGATAAGAAACTCCATCTTGTCAATTGGGAAACAGTCAAGAAACCCATCGATGAAGGAGGTTTGAACATTCGAGATCCTTCCCTGGCCAATCTCGCTTTAGGAAGCAAGATCCTATGGAAAATATTTAAAGAACCAACTCATCCTGTCAGTCTTACTCTGCGAGAAAAATACACAAACTCCATCGATTTGAGAAACCTCCATCTGGACGACACAGTCAATTGCACGTTGCTGTGGAAGCTCTGCCTAAAAAGCAATAAAATCTTCAAACGTTACATCTACAGAATCCCAGGGAATGGCAAGGGAACCAGGCTCTGGCAGGACAGGATAATGGGGCGAAATGCTCTAATCCACAATGAAGAAATCGCAGGTATAAGAGACTGGTTAACAGCAGCAGGGAAGACAAGGTTGAGCGACATATCAGATTGGGATCTGAGTGGCGATTGGGTTGGTTGGGCAATCCCTGCTCCTCCAGACCATCTCCATCAGCAAAAATTAATCTTCATGAACCTGCTCATCAACGCCGCCCCGATCCATAGATCGATGCAAGACCGTTGGGGTTGGGGACGCTCTGGCGAATACACAGCTGCGGAAGGATATAAAGCTTATCAGACAACGGGGAACAGCAACCATAGCCCGGCGTTGTGGAAGAGCATTTGGGATCCTGCAGCTCTCCCGAAAGTCAATTTTTTGCCTGGACACTAATTCACAATAAGATACTAACAGGTGACAATCTAAGCAAAAGAAGCTTCGCTGGCCCTCACTGGTGCGCCCTCTGCAGATGCAACGCTGAGACATCTCAACATCTTTTCATTGATTGTCAGTTTGCAAAGGATGTCTGGGGATTTTCGCTCCAAGACCTTCACATATCCTCCCCTGCCCAGATCTCAATACCAGACCTCTTCGCTGAATGGAATCACCGGTACCCTCGGCACATCCCTCAGAAGTCGATCTGGCATAAAATCTGGAACGCGCTGCCCAAATTCGTCTGTTGGAAGATCTGGTTGGCCCGCAATCAGAAGGTATTCACGGATCACCATCTATCGCCCCTGCAAGTAGCAGCTAAGGCCAGATCTCTGTTGATCAAATCGGTGCAGCATCAGTATGTTAAAGAGGATCCTTTTCTCCAGCAGACAGAAAAACGATGGATTGGTAAGTTTGATCTACAACTCAGGAATATCCTCCCTTCCCCCAAGCTAGAGCTCCCTGCCTGGAAGAAGAGAGACGCAGATGAATCTTTTCAGGCTTGGTGGAGAGCTCAAAATCTGTGTTCAATATTCTTTGACGGGGCTTCTAAAGGAAACCCCGGTCCCTCGGGCGCTGGCGGCATCATCTACTCTCCTGAAGGGCGATCCAAAGACTCTTTCTTCTGGAGCCTCGGTGTGAAGACTAACAACCAAGCTGAACTGCTCAGCCTTCTCAAAGCTTGTCAAATCGTCAGAGAAAAAGGAGTCAAGGATATCCAGATTTCTGGAGACTCGGAGATCCTCATAAAAAAGCTGATCGATGGAGAGCTCTTCAGAAATGCCGACCTCAACAGAACTCTGGAAAGACTGAAAAGAGTCCTCGCATTCTTTGCATCATACAAAATTTTCCATATTCTCAGAACTTCAAACAGCGAAGCGGACTTGATGGCAAACAGAGGGAGCGCCCTAGACAGAGGTTGGTTGTTCATTAATGAGGCCAGATCTATAGAATCACCTCCATAACGATTCAGTATTAGTTGCTGCTCTAAAAATGTAAGCAGAATGTAATCCGGGCTGCTACGGCAAAGCCCCACTCTTTTTTCCATCAGTTTCATTAATATATCATAACCGTTATCGTTAAAAAAAAAATCTATTTCGACAACAATATATCTGGTTATATTCTAAAACAATGCAGTGATTTACTTTTTATTAAATTTTAATGTGTTTTGAGCGCTAAGGAAAAGTATGTGTTAAATGTATGTGTTAAATGTGTAGTATTACATGGTATTAATTACATACCTATAAATGGATTAAAAGTTATTTGTTTTGTATTTTTTTAAATAGCAATGATTAAGTCTTAAAAAGTTGGATTATATAGTACAAGGTATGGAGTTTTCACTCTTAATTCAATTTCAATTTATATGATTCATAAAAATTATTTATGTTGTGACGAATAGCAAAGCTAACTTTTATAATATTAGAGATTACTTTAGTTGTAAATCTTAGAACAAAAGACTTTGTAAGTGAATTATTAATATTGAAATTTCATGTTTAATAATACTTCATTCAAAAATTTGCCTTTTCATGTTAGTTTATGAAGGTTTATTTATCTCTTATAATTGAGTCGAGAGGCTCCTTGCACTTAGAGGCACATTCTATAGTCTATAACCCAGTGTGATGTATCATCAAAGTTGAGATTTTGTTTTAAAAAATCTAAAAAATCTATAAAAAAAAAAAAAATGTTTTATATAGTCATTCAGATTCAACGTATATGATAAAATAACTAAATGCATAAGATAATTGTATTGTAATACAATTATCTTATGTTTAATGGCTACCGCAAGATCACCATGATTTGGAAGGAGCGTTACCACTAAAGTCAATATCATTTCGTAAAATAAAGTAAAAAGGTTATTTCAACACATATAATCGAAAATCTTGCTCCAAAATATTTTAATAATTATTTTAATTAAATATTGTAAAATGAATCTTTAAAAGTAAAACCATATCCTATGGATATATTAAAATCTCTAAAGACATAAATATT
>APFE031309531.1:0-21297 GCA_000404065.3 Pinus taeda
TTCAAGTTTATGAGAATAGGTCAGTCAGGCTTATTACCATTGATGGAGAAGGTCACCCCTTTCTTGTCAATGGCCATAGATTGAAACTCTATCATAAGCCCATCACCAAGGAGGATTTTCTTCAAACTATATCTTAGCAAAGGGAGGTTGAGATATTGTAGCCTTTAGTTGTAGTATCTCTACCTTAGCTCATTTCATTTCAATTTAGAAATTAAAAAAAATCCAAGCAAACAAACAAACAAACAAAAAAATAAGAAGAAAGTTAAAAAAAAATAATAATAATAGTTTAGATGTGAAAACCAGACTCTGGCACACTCTAACCCAAAATTCTTACTTGAAAACCAATTCTTTGGCCAGTAAGAATTCCTTGTTCTTTTTGTTTCCTGTTGATTCATCGATTCAATAATGACTTGAGGACAAGTCAAAGCTTTAGTGGGGGAGAAGCATCAACATTTTTGTTTTTCTTATCTCATCTCCTCATTGTAAATTCTCAAATATTTTATCTCCTCATTGTAAATTCTCAAAGAGTTTGTTTCAGCACTTCAGTATTTCAATAAAGTAGTTGTTTTTGTCTTTGTTCTAATTAGAGGGACTTGTGTAAGCGCTATGCAGTGGGACCTGTTCAGAAGACCATGTTACCAGCACCAACATAAGAGGGACCTGTTCAACAAACATCAAAGGGACCTGTAATAGATTGCTATTTCAAGCTACTTCAATAAAGCTTCAAAAAAGTTTCAACAAAGATTCAAAGGTTGCTTATCACCGAGCTCCATCAAACACCAAAGATCAAGGAAGATGCACACACATAGTTCTTTTCCAGATTTCAAAGAAGCTACACAAACATTCTCCAGATCTCAGAGGGACCTGTTGTATCCAAATTCATCTAAGAGGGACCTGTTATGGACAACAAAGATTAGTCATATTTGAACAAGAAAGACCAGTCCTACCTATGCATGCCAACTCAACCCTTGATCAACCAATAAAAGTGTAATGTATTGTTGTAATTTTTATTTTTAACATTTAGATTCTTAGATTATTTTAGTGTTAAATGTGATGACTATGACTGCTTATGATCAATTTTGAAAACACCTATATATCCATCACCCTTGTCATATTCCTAATTCCTATCATTTCCCAACACTCTAGCCTATCCCCATACTCCTCCTACGATTTTTAAATCCTCTATTATACCACCCTCTCAGGCTTGTTATTAATTCCTCATCGGCCATCAAACCTTACTATCGGTCCAAGATCTCCTTATTTGGCCAAGTACTAATGAGCAAGGGACAGGTGGTGAACTATCGAAAAGCCAAATGTTACACGATTTCATTCATTGTTTTTGAATCGTCCAAGTTATAACATGATCGTTTGACCAAGTCGACTCATGCAAACAACTATCCGTTATTATACTCCAGTACTCCATACATACTTACGGCATTCTCATGATGGTACTCATACAACCCAGTACAGTTACTCCTTTTCCATTGAAATATGAATACACTTTGTTATTATTACAGTAAATTGGGTCAAGTCAGTTGTTAAAATTCCATTTCATTGTCAGTTGTAAAAAGGGCGTTCCATACTAGCAATTGAAGTGCTGTGATTTCAAAAACAAAGGCCGAGAACACCAAGTGCTACGAAAGGAAAGCACAATAATTGGGCTCAAAAGTTTCCAGCTCTGCCATAATTCAAGGATAGTCATCCGGTCGTTGCCTACGCCATTGAAGAAGCTGATCTCAAACAATAGAGGGCGCTACCAGGTCGGTTGTGTGGAGCAAAAAACAAAGGTAACAAACCAAAAGATCCTTGTTAAATTATTAAGCATAAACGAAGAGGGTTAGAGCAGGAGTTTCTCTGTCAAAACGACTAATAGAGTAGAGCCAAACACATTTGATAGTTCTGAGTACCATGATGACCGTATTGCAATTTTGGGATAAAAACAATGGCTACCCTTCTTGGAGAAGTTTAATGGGAGAAATGAGGAAGTAACTAAATAGTTTTCCTTTACATTTAATGGGGAGAAAGCATTGATAGGAAATTTCTCATTTAGGATCTCAGAAGACACCATAGCACAATCCTTGGGGATCAGCCCAGAAGGAGAAAAATACTTCAAACCAAAACAATTCAAGGAAAAATCATGGACCCAATTCATGTCCAGGTCGAGGGTTTCATCTGTTAACTGGAAGAAGGGTGTCCCTAGGAGCTAGCTGATGCATCCATGGGATGAAATGGTGTATATCATTCAAACATTTGTTACATGTGAGGGTCGTTACAACATAATCCATTTATACCTCGTCAAACTCTTGTTACATTTAAAAGGGCAGTGCACCATTAGTTTACCATATTTCCTCTTGCAGGGCTTGACCAAGATGTCAAAAACTATCCAAAAGCAAAAGGGTAATGAGGACAAAAGCTTGTATCATTTTGGGTTAATTAAAATTTTCATTGAATTTTAAGTGCAGAAAAAGGGAAAGACATGGAAGGAATTTCTGGTTGCCAATCAAATCAAAGATGGAGAGGATGAGCAAGAACAACAAGAGCACTCGGGATTTATGCTTGACATTGATGAAGAGATCCCTATGCACAAATCAAGCAATGTCCCTCCACCTAGTAGTAGTGTGAGGACGAGAAAGATGAGGCAAGAGGTTGCCCAGAAAATGGAGCAAGATAATTTTTTCACTACATATACAAGAAGATCCAGGAGAGCACAAAAGACCCAGCCACAAGAAGATCAACCGGAATCAAATGCACATTCATCGATGGACATCGAGAGCAGTGCTCACTCACAGCCTAGACCAAAAGCCGAAATGGAGGTTGAGAGCAACAATAGGCAAGGAAAAGAGTCACCACCTGCAATCAAGAAACAAAGGAGACTGGAAAAACAAATTCAAAAGTTAAAAGAAGAACGGATGGAGGCTAACATGCTGGAGAAAGTCATCAAGAGGGAGAACGAGATGTTGAAAACTCAGAGTAAGAAAACCCAGTAGAAGAACGAGAAGCTTAAGGAGCAAATCAAAGAGCTCAAGGCTGAACAAACTGACATTTGCAAGTGGGCAACCAAATGGTATACTCAAAAGAAAGCCGTCAAGGAGAAATACAAGAGTTTGAAACATGAGCTCCACATTCAAAAAGATGCCCAAGCTAAGAAGAACATAGATGCATTGTTAAAAGCAGCAGAGGTATAGGCAGGAACAGACTATAGAGGTAGCGCATCAGGATTAGCATGAGGAAATGGCAAGTCATTGAGCTTGGGGGAGATGTTGGTACCATTCCATTACCATCTTTTTCTTCTAGAAACACCATCATTTGTTTATATTTTTCCCCCATAGACCCCTTATATCCATCAAAATTGATTAATTAGTAGCATTATAGTTGTTAGTTTACATTAAAGTTAATTTATGAATTTTTATGTTAGAAATTAGGAATTTTCAACAAGAAGATTACAGGAAGTCATAACATCGTGTAAATGGTTTATCATTTGACACGTGGCATGATAGGCAAGCCAAAGCAATGGATAGGAACGAGACCTCGAATGTACATGCATGGTGAAAAATTCATTCTACAGCAAATCAAAAGCTACTGGTTATGCGGTCAACGCTGGTCAAACCCTAGCCTTTTGCTTACAAAGGCAGTAAAAAGCCATGGTTTCCCAAACTAGTTTCGTTTTGTTTTTGGAAATCGGTTTAGATTAGAAATGGCCAAAAATCACTCCATTGTAAAAGCAGAAAATCTGCTTAATGAATGTACATTCGATTCAGATAGGGACAAGCAGATAAAGACTGTGTATTATTTTTTTTTCAAAAACAGTTACGATTATTATCTTTGTGTATTGTTTGAGAACAGAACTCTTGTATGTGATTGCAATATTCAGAACTTAATTACAGTGACCGTGTTAATCTAATAGCGTTTATGCGTTAATACTCTCGTTGCTTGAGTTTACTTCAATGTGTCATTGAAGCATGGATGGGCCTTGCGTGGATTGGTATACTGTTAATTTCATTTCCTTAGCAGTTTTTGAATTTGAATAGTGTGCATAGTGTTTAGTGTTATTTCCATGGTTATGATTTTGTCGATTTGATTAGAAATTCTCACAAATGGTATTTATTGTGATAGCTTGAAGATTTTATCGTTAGATCATTGAACCATATCTTGTAAGATATTTGATCCATCGTTATATTTTAAAGCATCTCCATAGACTATGTTTTCATCCATTTAAAATTCAGTGTGCTTTTGATTTTTCATGAATGCTTAAATGTGAACTAGACAGAGCTTTTGTGCATAGCATCCTTGTAAGAGGCTTAAAATCTTAGTCTAGCAATACGTTGTACCTTTAGGACAGTTAGATAAATTACGTGATCTGAGTGTTAAGGTGAGAGGAAACATATCTTAACCTTCTGTAAAGGAGTACTGTAGCTTATCATAATAAACACTTAGTTAGGAATCCTTTATGTCTATAGACTTTAGACACGTGCCTCGAAGTTTACTTACCCTGGTTGATAATAAATCTAGTCTAATATAGAACCCTAGATTGGCCACTACACTCCATTAACCTCTCAATCCATGTCCTTGCAAGGCCAACCTCTGTAGCCCTAGGGAAACGTTTTGCAATCGCAAGGCCAACCCTTGCAACAACAAACTAACCTGGGCAGCAGAAACCCTTATATACATATCAACAGGTACAAAACCCTAATGTCCTAGGTCAATAGGTATAGAATCCTTTTGGTAAAGGGCAGTAGCTACAAAATCCCTATGTCCAAGGGCAACAAGTGTATAATCCTTTTGCCCAAGGGGACCAGGTTCAAAATCCTCTTGTTCAGGGGAATCAGGTTCACCACCTGTATGTTCAGGGACAACAGGTACAATACCCATATGCCCAAGGTCAATAGTCTCAATAAACTCTTAACCCATATGTTGCTTATAAATAACCTATGACTAGACAAATCCAAGGCATTCAAGGTCAAAATCCTCCCTATGGTCAAGGTAACCCACAATGGGGGCAGAATCAAATGCCATATGGCCAAAATCCCCGACTATGGGGCAAAAATTCTTACCAGCAGGGATGGGTTCCTCTGGTTGGACCTGCTTACTGACCTCCAATGCCTTTTAATACTCAATTTTATTTCTTGGCCACACTAGAGTTTCCATATGTGTCTTGCCTTATAGGTGATCCAATTCTTCATTCACCATACTGGCCTCCAATTCCACCCAAGATCCTGAGAAATTGTCCAAAATTTGATGGGAAAGAGAAAGAAGATCCTCAAGCCCACGTGATGACATATCACCTCTGGTGATCTTCAAATTCTTATGTTGACGATTCCATTCATCTCTGTCTTTTCCAATGAACCCCCACAGGTGCTACAACCAAATGGTACATCAAGCTTCCTTGAATTACTTACCATGAATTTAACTATTTAGCCATGGGTTTCCTCACGTATTTCCAACTACTGATTCACTATGAAACTGACACCTATTTGCTCACATCGCTTAAGCAAGATACTACAACAGACATCTCTGATCACATCCATGAATGGAGATGTAGACATTGCCTAATCAAATTCAAGATTTTTGATCATTTGCTCACTGAATGGTTCACTAAGTCATTGGTGGGTGTGTTACCGAAGCACAAGCCATTTCTCATGCCCAGTACTTAGATCTAGTTTAATCTCATTCTAGCACTTTGTATGAGTTATTACCGGATGCTTTGAGGCCATAATTTGATCCCACGACATCGAAGTCACAGGCTACACCCCCTGTTGATGGAGTCATTGGTTTAGTGTCCCAAAACCCTGTTAAATATTCTTCCAAATAGAATTCGGTCTCAAACATTGTTTCCAATAGTTCTTCTCAAAATCCACCTAGCCCTGGTAAAACTTTAGAGGTCCAAGTTCTATAAATTACTGCAACAGAAAAATCCTCGAAAGGTAAGAAGAAAGGAAAAGGCAAGGGTAAAGCCAATGCCCCAAAACAAGGTCCTCCTAAATTGTTTGTTGGTGAGTCTTCAAAATGGAAACCTAAGTATCACTGCGTCACTTGTGAGGAGGATCACTACACCAAGGATTTTCCTCAACGATTTGAAGTTATTATTTTGCTTAAAGGGACCCAAGCTATCCTAAAAGAGCCATTTTAGTCTCAGTAGACCCAAATGGTAGACCAACCTCAATCCTTTGCTTCCTTAGGATCTCAAGTGTTCATGATGAGCATGCCTATTAATGTGGCTACTAGATCAAAAGATAACTGAACTCCTACTCTGATAGCCAGGAAAGAGAAAGAAGGCACCCTTTCCTCTTCTGCTATGAGTTCTGGCCCTCTTCATATCGGTTTCCCTAGCCCTGATTCCGCTATTTGGCCACCCTGTCGAGGTGTGCTAAGGAAATCCTCATACAATCCCAACGCTCGAGCCGCTCAGCACGATAATATTTTTGAGGACTTGGCTCAGGTGCCATCAAGTATGTCAGCTCTCGAGGTGCTCCAAAGCTTCACATCACAGAAGAAATATTTGTTTTCAACTATCGAGGGTATTGTCCCACCAATTCCAATTTGATAGGTTTTGATCTAGAGAACCATGTTCCATGCCTACCTCATCAGATTTCCTTTCTCATTTAGGTAATCGTCAATGAGAAGACCATCCACACGACTATCATTGATGAAGGTGCTTCCACCCGCATCATGTCAATTGCATTCTGGAAGGCCATTGGTTCTCCAGCTTTGAACGAATCCCTGAACACTTTGGAAGCTTTCGATCAGCGCGATTCGTGACCCTTTGATGTCTTACCTAACCTTTCCATTACTTTAGAGGGAAAGACAATACAAGACGAGGTAGTTATTGTTGATGCCAATATCAATTATAATCTTCTACTTTGCCGGATCTAGACCCATGCTATCCATGTTGTAGCCTCCTCCCTATTCTGCGTGATTTCCTTTCCCCACCAAAGGAATATTGTCACTGTTGACCATCTGTCCTTCTTTGCCTCTTGCTCCTCAGATGACAATGTTCTGCACGTCAAGCAAAATGGTTCTCCCTATGAGAGTGTGGCGGTAGGTCTTTTTAAATATTCTTCCTTAATGGGAATTTTTTCGCTCACACCTCCTCATGTTGCCTCTGTCAACATGGTCTCAATCAAATCTGACCCTTGTGTCATGCCTTCACCAGCTTGTGTTGATACTTGGGGCAAGGTTATGCCACTTAGTACTGACGAAATTAATTATGTGGAAATTGTTTTGGCCTCATGTTTTGTATCCTCTGATTCTTCTGTTTTGAAGACCTCTCTTGATAGGTATTCTCAATCCCCATGGCTTAGCACTTTGGAATCTCTTGCTCCCTTAGAAGAGACATTTACTAATGAAGGTATCATGGAATTAATTTCTCTTGAGGAACCACCTTGATTGATACTCATCATCATTCCTCGTTCCTGCCTCACCTAGTCGTCATGTCCACCAGTCTCGAAGAGTTATCTTCTCATATATCTATTGACATGTCAATTTTGCCTGCCTTTTTAAGCTCTTTCAACAGAGGGAACCTCTATCCCTTCATGGATTTAGGATTGTTCTCCCTCCTCGAGTCTTTCCCCATTTCCCATTATTGCAATGGGGTTGTCATCCGATTTGTAACCCTCCCTCTCCTAGGGGTCATGGGGGAAATGCCTTATATGAGTTCTACTCTGTTAGTTTTCCAAGTCAACGCTTACTTGTTATGACAACGGTAAAACTCCGGTGTTCATCTATGTTGATCAATTACCAAAGTCCCAGCATGGACTCTCTCAAGAAGTACTATGCTTAGGTCATCTTGCATGGTTACTTGTGTACATTAGTGTGCCATTCATTTTTGTGTAATGTGGTTCGGTGTGTGAGTTTTCAAACAACTTTCCTGTTTACTATGTTTTCCTTGCTTTGAAGATGTTTGTGACTCTCCACATCAGTTTTGTTGATGGTGCTTTTTGTAGTACCCAGAACCTATCCTCCGTAGCGTGGGCTATTTATGACCCTCAAGGTGATTTGATTGATCTTCAAGGTATTTGTTTAGGTTGCACAACTATCAAGTTTTTTAAATACAGTGCGGTCATCGAACTATTGTCAGAAGCCATTTCTCTTGACATTCGAGAGTTAGTTGTCAACCTAGATTCAGAGCTTGTCATCCTTCAACTCAACGGGAAATATTTCGTGAGAAACCCTCAAATAATGAGAATGTATCTCCGCGTTCGTCTACTGGAAAGGCATTTTGATTACATTAATATCATCATATTCCTAGAAGCATGAATACATTGACATATGCATTAGCTAATTATGTGTTAGATTGACATTTGTGAAACATGGGAAAAGATAAAACAAATCATTTGTACCATAGTAAGCAAGAAAATATAGCATATACATATATATATGGTGATAATGCTTGATACATTAAAACCCAAAAAAAATAATATGTGTGTCTAAAATAACATCGGCGGCTCATAGGCCTCATACATCTGTGGCACGTAGGCCTCAAAAATGTAAATGTTGGACCTAGTAACTAATTAGTGTGGTGATCCTGGTAGCATGACATGGCTCGTTCAACACGAGACAACAATCAGTGAATCTGATATGATACTCCCACTGTGTGTCTCTCGTACTGGCAAGGAATATCTCACATCCAAGCATACTATGGGATACCATGAGTCAACCCCTCAATGTTCCTCACAATCTCCTCCTCATTTTCACTCCCCTCCTAATAAGGAGTGATAACATCAAATTGGGAGGCGACGTGCCTAGCTGTTGGGGATGTCACAGTAGGATGCTCTGGTCCAAAATCTGAATTAACAAAGTGAAATTTTATAAACACATATATATAAAAAACAATTAAAAACTCACAAAATTAAAAAATTTGATTTTTTTCCTTCATCGTCAAAATCCTCCCCATCTGGCAGCGGCATGTCTAGACCTCCACAGAAGTTAGTGCCATTGTATGGACAGTCCTCCACGACAATCTTTTGTCGTGGTAGCCATGAAAATAAGGTAGGCTTGTATGACATGTGTTGGCCATCAGTGATCTTGGGTGTCAAATGACTCTAGAGGGCCATCCGTGGGTCACGTGGCACTGGAGGATCTACTTCAGTCAATTGGTATTGGAATATTGGAAACCGTTCCAAGAAAAAGGTCACTAGTACGGATTCGAAGCAAAATTGTTTCAGATTCCCTACCTTAGCTTTGGCCAATTGGCGTTTTATGTTGATCTTCATGGCTTCCACCCAATTTAAGATCGTCGGTGCTGTGAATTCGATGGCATATAGGAATTTTGACTTGTTAGTCTCATGCATTGCCTGGGACCCCACCACTCTATTGATGGTCAGCAGTAGCACTCTCAGTGTTAGATTTCAAACCATGGAAATATCAATCTTGCTACTCTTGGATTTGAGGGCTTCAGGGAAATGTTTGGCAAGGAACGTGGATATGCTTGCCCAAATTGGTCGTGGCTCATATAAGTTGACTAGTTCCCCTCTCTGGGACAGCCATGTGATGAGATATATGTCTGAAGTTTCTAACTCTAGCTCTTGGTCACCAATGATGATTATTTCCCGTTTTATGTCCCAGAGACTAATAAGGTACTGAAGAAACTAAGGTTAGGCTAACATCCTTGGTGTGAGAAATAATTTAAGGAGCCCACAATGCCTTAAAGAGTTCAGGCAATTTGGATCATTCAGTGCCTCAGTGTCCACATCCTTGTGCTCACATTCTTTCCAGCCTACCATTTTCAACAATTCTTTCATGCAAAGACCATGGATTTAAGTCAATAATCATTTTTGACCCATAATTTTCAAATTCCAATGGTGGTTTTGAGGGGAAATTAGTTTTTTCCCTATTCACGGCCCCAACATGCTTGTTTTAAAAATAATTGTGCTGACGTTGCGATAGGCCGTTTTAATTACCCTCGGCCAACACAATTCTGTACCCGGAAGTCTTGTCGACAAAGGGTGAATTTTTTTTGACAAATCCTCCCTCAAAAATCTTAAAAATGGTTAAAAATAGGAATACATGGTATGAAAGTGAAGCTTAAGGCTTTGGATCTTACCTGTAACTAGCAGATCGACGAATGACCTCTCGGATCACCCATAATTTGTTGTATAACAATTAAGGCAAAAGTGAGTAAAAAGTATTTCACATCAAGGTAAAATACTAAATGGTAAAAAATATTTACTTTTCCTCCCTTTTATTCAATTTTTCATGAAATATTAGGTTTTGTAAATATTTTGACCTATTTTTCCTCAAGAATTGGATAATGCACTTTACCTTTTTTGCACAGTGGAAAGCATTTCATCCCTCACTCTAGTTCGGCCTTCACGCTTTCGGGGGCATCTGTTATATAGCATTTTGTCATTGTCCCTGTACTCTCGATTCCTTGATCCTAGAGGACCTCTATAGTGAACCCTACATGCTTTCCCTTCATGAAAAAATCGCATTGTGTCCCTCTTCATGAGTAGAATAATTCCCTTTTGCACCATTTCACCCAAATATTCTATTTTCCGAGTTTACAAGGCCGGTGCTAATGACCCTTGTCCTTCTCGCATTGATATGCATGAATTAACATTGTCCCTAGCATAGACCAGAGTGGCTGAGCTTTGTTCCAGTTGTGCTGGTCCTCTTATGGAAAGTTTTTTAAATAAGGAGCCGAGGCTTCCAGCTCTAGAAGCTTTGTAACAGATGTCTGGTAAATGGTTTAGCCAGATGGGGTCAAGGATGTCAATTTGGGCTCCTTTCCCCTATAAGGATGGAACTACCTCAAAAGATAAGACCTTATCCCATGAGAAGAGGAACCATCTCCCATCCATTCATGCTATATAAACGTCCCTTTTCCCAAGCACAAGCTAGTGTTGTAGTGTTAATATTGGTGTGCTGGTGCTAATTAAGTTTGGAGTAAACAACAAGCTATTCATAGTTGTATCTCTCTAGTTGTGTGAGGGAGAAGTGTGAATTTGGTTTAGTGTGAAGCCTAAATGGAAGAGCCTCAAAACTATCATTGTTGAAGCCATCATGGAATGCTAATGGAAGTGTGTGGGAACCTGGTTTTATCGAAGGAGAACGACGACGTCAAGACAATGGTTGTAATCTCTTCTTGATTCAATATATATGCAACTATCAATTGATTTCCTACATGATGTGTAATCTTACATGTTCATGGCTTAATGTTTCCTAACTTGTTAAATAGGTTGAATTATAATTTTTCTATTATCATGATTGTTTTTTGTTGTTGTTTACTTGTTTCAGATGATTGAAGATGGAAACGAGAGATAGGTGGAGCAAGAAAGCAAGGTAATCACCAAACGGGATAAGCATACTAAGAGGTATCCCTCTTAATTGGTTCTAACCTAAGGAAATCTTCCATAGAATGTATCGGTTGTGGCTAGACCCATTATCGGGCTAGAGGAATCATTTGTGTCCACACTCATAATTTTACTTCACCACACCTAGTCAATGGTATGCACTAACACTCCCTTCTAGGTCTAAAGGAGCGTTAAACGCCCTTCACGACCTGCGGGTCTGCGTTAGCATGACCTGTTGTCCCTAAGGAGGGGTGTTAGGTAGCATGGGAACACTTTCAAACCCTAACATATGATTTATTTGTCATTTCTCCATCATATTGAATAATTTTTGGGTGATTTTGTGTAGTTTTGGGGCCATCATCATGAGCCTATGGAGAGAAAGAGATCATGACAGTGAGGAACTACATATGCTAAATGATCCAACATGCATACTTTCTTTGTGAAGATGTGGCTTGATGAAGTATGCAAGGCTTGACCTCATGAAGGGTCAGGAAGAACTTCTGAGTTAGATAATCCAACGGTGGGATGAACACCAAGGGGTGTTCCGGATCGGGGATCAAGAGTTGTTGATCAACAGAGATGATATATACTTTCTGACAGGTTTTTCGTGTAGCGGTGCGCGAGTGAACTTGGTCGAAGATAGGACAGATCCACGAAGCATGCTCGAGTTGGTCTAAACTCACTGCAGACCTGGCAGTGGTTTAGTGAGCATCATGGTCCCCATTGAGCAGATCAGGATAAGGCCCATGAGGGCCATTTTCTGGATGATCATGTGCTTGGTGGGGTCCAAGATTCCTCATGTAGCGACGAAGGCTCAACTATTACTTTCTATTGACTACTTACAACCTCAAATATACAACTAGTGTGAGGCAGTTCTTCGCCAGCTAAAGGAAGAGTTGACAGCCTGTAAGACTCGTACCCAAATGAAATTTGTGTATGGTACTCTCATTGTGTCCTTATTTCTTGAGAGAGTTCCCGTGATGAGGCCACAAATGAGCTTGGGTCAGGCTGATCCTAGAGAACCAAGGCAACAGTGACGGGCTTAGCTAGATCGTCCTATTGGAGGGGGGTTTAATCTGACATTTATTTGAATCGGACTTCTTTGAGTGGCTTAATGGCCAAATTATGATGATTGATCACTATGCTTATGAAGGCATGGACTTTATAGGAGATCGAGATTTGATGCTGCAACCTGGTAGTCATTAGGGGCCTCAAGATAAGAAGATTTCTTAGAGTACTTAAAGTATTTTTTAACTTTTTAATGTTTATGTAATGTTTTTGATTTTATAGATGAGAAAGTGCTAATATGAAGCGCTTGATTGACGAATATGTGGCACCACTGCGACTTGCCGGTATGCCTCGCTAAGCAAGGCGGGGGGACCAACTACCTAGAGCTGGTGCGGGTGTGGCGACTTCCTAAGATGGAGATGATGCGAAGAGTCTATGAAAGGTTTTGAGGAAATTCAAAGGCCTGAGCATGGGTGTTCCTCCTCTTCCCATGAGGGAGATCCCTTCCCATATGCAGCAACACACCATCCATTTGCTTGAGTGATTTCTAGTTCCTCTTAGGAGGTTAGCTAGAGTCTTTTTTAGATTTCATGAGTAGTAGACTCTTAGCAATAGCATGGGTTAGCCAACAGGTGTTATAAAAAGCCTTAATAGAGCTATTTTGCACTTAAAACATCCAAGTTTTGGGAATTTTCTGATGTGAAACACTGGATTTGACACATAGAGAGAGACAGAGAGAGAGAGAGATTGACACTTTTATGATGTAAATATTTTTTAATGTTTTTGTAAATTTTTAACTATGTAAATATTTACTTACATGCATGTATCTATAATAAACAAGAGAGATGTCAATCTAATACATAGTTTACTAATGAGTCAGCAAATGCATTAAATTCTCGAGGAATGTGTTCATATGTAATAAACTCAAATTGGCATTCTAAGAGTCGTACATTAAATAATGACGTAACAATATTGGATTTCAAATGTGATAATGATTTTTCAATTTCATAACAACAAATTGAGAGTCTAACCTGAACACCAACATTAGGGGAATTTTGAGGTCTAAAATGGGCCTCCTAAGAAAAATCTACAACCAAAATAAACTTTATAAGAACCAATAGGATTCAAGATGATGATGTCAACCATGGAGGATGATTCACCATTTTTAGAGTAAAGGGGTAAAAGATAAAAAAAAAATAATAAAATAATAAAACTATTTTTTCAACTTGTATTTCAACTTATCTCCTTAAGGTTTTATTCAAATTTTGAGAGGGAGTGCTCGTTGTATGAAAAATTTAATTCCTTATGCAAGGAGTACCCATGTTGGATAATTTCGATGGACACTACTACAAGAAAAATGAGAAATACATGAAAAAACATGTTTGCAATCCTGTTTTTAATGTATTTCTCATTTTTGTGTAGTAGGGTCTATCGAAAGTATGCAACATGGGTACTCCTTGGGCGAAGACTCAAATTATGCATCCAAAAAATGTTTTCACTTGAAATTTGAGTAAACCCATAAAAAGATAAGTTGAAAATATAGTTGAAAAAAATAGTTTTTCTTTTTGCCCTCTAAAATTTGATGATGTAATCTAATCTTATTTTATTATTTCCACTATTATTTTATTTCCTCAGGAGGCCCATTTTACACCTAAAAAATCCCCTAATGATTGGAGATGTCCCAAGATGACGCTTTAGTGAGAAGTGATATTATAGACATATACTTAGCAATACTGTTGGTGGTGGTGCCAAGAAAGACTCCCCCGAAACAAAGTAGTTTTAAATCAGGTGTGTAAATGACCCAAGCAATTGATGCAATGTGTCATGTGTGATGACTGGCACCATCTTCATATCCTACGTATAGTAAGGGTGATGAAGACATCTGCACAAAGAGAAACATATATGAGACAAATACTCGCAAAATTGCAAAAATCCATTCATAGCAAAAAGAGAAAAAACTTATAAATACATAAAATTACAAAGCTCATGCCTAGTGCAATACTAGGCATAATACTTTTTCAGATAGAGCCCATTTCTGGGCTCAGCGATGGCATTCCTTCAGAGTCCTGAATTTCATAGGCAGCTTTTGAGAGGGCTCTGGTGATCACATATGGACCGATCCATAATGGTTGAAGCATTCATGCCCCTAAGAGGTCGTGCTTCTAATCATAGAGTAAAACAAGATTGTCTTCTTGGTAAGAATGAGGCTTGACATTTTTGTCATATTGGGATTTGACGTGACACTTATGGGCTTCGAGTTCTAGTGTGCCATCTCAATGGGTCTCATCGAGCTGATTGAGATACAGCAAGCATTCTTCTTCGATAGTGGTGTCGGGCAAGAGTTCAACAATGAGTTTCAATGAAGTAATCTGACACTTGATATGTAGTACCACTTCTAGGTCATAAGTGAGTTGGAATAGTGTAAAGCGAGTAGCAGTTTTGACCGAAGTTAGGTACACCCACAATGGAGGATATAACGTACTGTGCGAGTGAGTTTTCTAGTGACACTATTCTACAGTATCTAAGTAAGTTCACACAAGTTCTTGATCAACTTGGTGGGGTTGGTGTTAATGTTGTAGAAGCTAACTTGGTAAGCCTATCCCTACTAGGCCTTACCAAGAACTAACGAGAGGGAGAAAATACCAATTTTGGAATGCTTATGGTCTGATTTGGTACATGAGGAAATAAGGTGGAATACTAGCGATGGGACTTCATCCAAGGGCAAGGATGAAGAAAAAATTGCATTGGTTGGAAGGGGAAAATGGAATAAATCACAATCCAAACTAGAATCTAGCCAAGGGGGCAAGAAGAAATATTTGTCCAAAATTAAATGCTTCCATTGTCATGAATTTGGACACTATGCCACGAAGTGTCCACATAAAAATCTGAGCAAGAAGAAATTAGAAGGAGGAGTAGGTGAATCTTTTGCTTCACAGTTTGAGCTTTACTTTACCCTTATCGCATGCATGGTAAGCGAAATGATGGGGAGTGTGTGGTACTTGTACTCAAGTGCATCGTTTCACATGACAGGGTGTAGACAATATTTCAGTGACCTGGAGGAGGAAGACTTGAAAATGCACATCGAGATGGGGGATGACAGAAGGTACAATGGATCTAAGATTTGTATATTCATTTTTCAAAGGGATTTGGTCACCCCTCTTAGGTTCAAGGATGTCATGTTCATTCTGGGCCTAAATAAAAATATCATCTCCTTTGCAATTTTGAAACACTGTGGTTATGATGTGATCTTTAGAAAAGGAAAAGCATTATTAAGTCACATAGCCATGGGATAGGTGAAGCAAATCAGAGTTCATGTGAAGAACCTGTATAAGCTATATGTGGAAGACTATGTTGCATTAAGCACTAACGTGGAGAAAGTGCAGAGTCATGATGTTCGTGAACTTTGGCACACAAGACTTGGTCATTTGCATCATGGCGCCTTCAAGATTATGCAACAAATAACCACTAGCCTCCCTAAATGAGCAATTGACCAACAAGATGTATGTAAAGTGTGTACCTTGGCGAAGTACACAATATCCACATTCCATGATCGGGAGAACAAAGCACATGCAGTCTCAGAAGGGATTCACTCTGATGTATGTGGAGCTTTCTCGATAGCCTCCACTGCCAAACATAAATATTTTGTAATTTTTATTGATGACTTCTCACAGAAGTGTTGGATCCTGATCATACAGAAGAAAGATGAGACATTCTCCAAGTTGATATAATTCAAGGCACTGATTGAGAAAGAAATCAACAAGAAGGTGAAGACTCTCAAGAGCACTAGTGGAGGTGATTTTGTGTTGAGTGAATTCAAAAATTTCTATGTGAAAGGAGGAATTTGACAAAAGTTGACAACACTCCACAAAACAAAACAAAATGGGGTGGCTAAAAGAAGGAACCATAGCATTATGGGCACCATGAGGGTTATGTTGCATTATAAAGGCCTACCACTATATTGTGGGTAGAGGCATGTGACACAACTGTCTATTTGCATAACCAAATTCCTCGTTTGATTCTCGGCATGATTACACCGATGAAGGTTTTTTCGGGGAGAACGTTGGATGTGTCGCTCTTCAAGATTATGCAACAAATAACTAGTGGGCTCCCTAAATGATAACTTAACCAACAAGATGTATGTAAAGGGTATACCTCGGGGAAGTACACAAAATCTACATTCCATGATCGGGAGAACAAAGCACATGCAGTCTCGGAAGGGATCCATTCTGATGTATGTGGACCTTTCTCGATAGCCTCCACTCCCAAACATAAATATTTTGTAATTTTATTGTTGACTTCTCACAGAAGTGTTGGAGCTTGATCATGCAGAAGAAAGATGAGACATTCTCCAAGTTGATATAATTCAAGGCACTGATTGAGAATGAAATCAACAAGAAGGTGAAAGCTCTCACGAGTGATAATGGAGGTGATTTTGTGTCGAGTGAATTCAAAAATTTCTATGTGAAAGAAGGAATTTGACAAGAGTTGACAACACTCCACAAAACAAAACAAAATGGGGTGTCTAAAAGAAGGAACCATAGCATTGTGGGCACCGTGAGGGCTATGTTGCATTATAAAGGCCTGCCACTATATTGTGGGTAGAGGCATGTGACACAATTGTCTATTTTCATAACCAAATTCCTCGTCTGATTCTCGGCATGATTACACCGATGAAGGTTTTTTCGGGGAGAATATTGGATGTGTCGCTCTTAAAGATTTTTGGAGCCTCTTTCTACCACCATGCCTCCAATGAATCAAGAAAGAAGCTTGAGCCAACAATAGAATTTGGGGTTTTTATGGGTTACACAAAAACTTCTCAAAACTATTATGTGTACTTGTCATCCCTCATAATGAAATTTGTGTGAAGGGATGTAAAAGTTGATGAGGAGAAAGCGATGTGGTGCTCTCTCGAGAAGGAGCTCCACATCCCACTAGAAGAGGATATTTTAGCTCCAAAGGAGGAGACTCACAAATTTGTGGGGTAGCCACAAATTGAGGAGCTGAGAGTGGATACATCCACTCAAGAAGAACCATTCAGAGAAGGTAGAAAAAGGACCAAGCAAACTAATATACTTGTGCAGGATGCGAGGGAGAATGTGGGAGATCCTTCAAATTTGCGTAGGAAGAGAAGGTCATGATTGATACACTGGATACATGGCTCTAATGACTAATCTTGTTGACACTGAGTCATAATATTTGGAGGAATCAATAGAGAAACCTGTATGGGTTGATGCAATGGTGGAGGAATATGAATCCATTGTAAAGAACAGTGTTTGGGAAGTGGTCCTAAGACAAGCTAATAAATTTGTTGTGGGTTCAAGATGGACCTTCAAGGTTAAGTAGGTAGTAGACATAAGCATATAGAATTTTAAGGCCATATTTGTGGCCAAGGGATACTCTAGGGTTTAGGTAATTGACTATGAGGAGACCTTTCCTCATGTAGTAAGGTACTCATCCATTAAATCAATTCTTGCATTCTCCATGAAGATGGGGTGGAAGATCCACTAGATGGATGTAGAAAAACATTTCTCAATGGGGTTATTGAGGAGGAGGTGTACATTGAGCAACCACAAGGTTTTGAGACATTTGATGGGGAGTCTCATATGTGCAGACCCAAGCGAGCATTGCACGGTCTCAAACATGTACATCGTGCTTAGTACACCAAGATCAATAACTATCTCATTGGTTTGGGCTTCAAAAAAAGTTACTAGATGAAAACCTATATCACATCTTGGTAGAATCTAAATTGCTTATTATTGTCTTATACGTTGATGATTTGATTTTAACTAGTGATGAGCAACTGATCAGATCTTGCAAGGAGGACCTTGTAACAGAATTTGAAATGAAGGACATGGGTATCATGCACTACTTCCTTGGGTTGGAAGTATGGCAAGGCGATGGGGAACTGTTTGTCTGTCAAGGAAAGTATGTAAATGAGATACTACATAAGTTCTACATGGAGAGTTGCAAACCCATGGAGACACCTCTAGTGACCAATTGGAGGAAGGAGGATGCCACTTCAAGTGAGGAAGTGGATGCTACTATTTATTGGTAGCTAGTGGGTTCACTAATGTACCTTGTGAACACACGATGAGATATGTGATGTGCATTCAATGAGTTGAGCCAAGCTATGGTTAGGACACCCAAATTATTTTGGAAGGAAACTAAGCATGTTTTATGGTACCTCAGAGGCACAACCCAATTTGGACTATGGTACAAAGCGATAAAGGGAATGAAGTTGTGTGGCTTCACAGATTCAAATTGGGTGGGGAGTCCATAAAACTCAAATAATACATAAAGTGGAATTTTTAGTGTTGGGTCTGCAACTATTTCATGGTACAACAAGGAGCAAATATTTGTGCCGCTCAGCTCGCAAGAAACTGAATACATGGCTGTAATTCAAGCATCATTGGAGCCAATATGAGAAACATACTTGTGGGATTATTTGGCTAGATGATGGATCAAACTATGATCTAATGTGATAATCAAATTTTCATCAAGCTCTACAAGAATCATGTATTTCACAATTGATCCAAGCATATAGATATTTAGTATCACCATTCACAAGATTGTGTGCAGAGGCAGATAATTTTGCTACAATACATTTCGACAGAGGAACAAAATGCTGAAATTCTGAGAAAGGCCTTGTCAAGAGGGAAGTTTGAGTTCCACAAGTGTAGAATAGAGGTGGTTGATAATCCGTTTCTTGCTGAGAGGGAGCGTTGAAAAATGTTGTGTGAAATTCTCAATTTGATTTTTCCTTTGATTAAATTGAGAAAAAATGAATTTCCACATTAGAAGACAACTTGGATGCAATTAATAGAGGTGACATGGTTCTTGTCACTTAGTTAGATCAATACATTTGAGTTAGAGGAGTTAAAGTTTAGTTAAGCATGTGTGATTGTTAATTTTTAGCAATCAAGGTTAGTTATTTCAAGTTGTCTTCACTTAAACAAGTTCTAACAATTGGAGGAACTAGTGGAAGGTTATTTGTTTAATGGGACTTCAGTCAAACTCAGTGTTCATCTAGTTAACTGATTAATCAACCCAAAATAGCTAGTGCATGGAGAGAATTTGAGTTCTCCAGTTGTGGTGGAGATTCTAAGGCAATGTAACATCAAGCGTAGACTAGTAAGTAGTGTACAAGTGTTGCATGCAATAAGATGATCAACCTTGGGAATTTCACAATTAATTTGAGGATTTTAGTAAATAATAGGGGCCTAATTTATCAGGGAATTACGTAAGGAAATAGGGGCTCAAGAAGAGGAAGAAATTGATGAAGTTTGGGTCAAAGCTTCTGAATGAGTAGAAAGATAGGTTATTCACTTTCAAGTTGTGCTCAGAGCGAGCAAGCAATTGTAATACTTCTTTATTCATCTTGGTAGAAGCTAAATTGCCTATTATTGTCTTATATGTTGATGATTTGATTTTAACTAGTAATGAGCAGTTGATTAGATCTTGCAAGGAGGACCTTGCAAGAGAATTTAAAATCAAGGAGATGGGTATCATGCACTACTTCCTTAGGTTGGAAGTATGGAAAGGTGATGGGGAACTAGTGACCAACTGGAGGAAGGAGGATGCCACTTCAGGTGAGGAAGTGGATGCTACTATTTATTGATAGCTAGTGGGTTCACTAATGTACCTTGTGAACACACAACGAGATATGTGATGTGCATTCAACCAGTTGAGCCAAGCTATGGTTAGGCCAACCAAATTATTTTGGAAGGAAACTAAGCATGTTTTATGGTACCTTGGAGGCACTACCCAGTTTGGATTATGGTACAGAGAGATAAAGGCAGTGAATCTGTGTGGCTTCATAGATGCAAATTGGGCAAGGAGTCCATCAAACTGAAATAATACATCAGGTGGAATTTTCAATGTTGTGTCTACAAATATTTCATGTTACAACAAGAACCAAAGGTTTGTGGTGCTTAGCTCAGCAGAAGCTAAATACATGGCTCCAAGTCGAGCATCATGTGGGGTAATATGAGAAAGATACTTGTGGGACTATTTGGCTAGATGGTGGATCCAACTATGATCTAATGTGATAGTCAAATTTGCATCAATCTGTCCAATAATCATGTATTTCACGATCGATCCAAGCATATAGATATTTGGTATCACCATTTATAGGACTCTGTGCAGAGGTGGATAATCTTGCTACAATATTTTTTGAGAGAGGAACAAGATGCTCACATTTTGAAAAAGGCCTTGTCAAGAGGGAAGTTCGCGTTCCATGGGTGTAGAATAGAGGCGGTTGATAATCCCTATCTTGTGAAGAGAGAGAGTTGAAAAATGCAGCAAGAAATTCTCAATTTGAGTTTGCCTTTGATTAAATTGAGAAAAAATGAATTTCCACATTAGCAGACAACTTGGATGCAGTTAACATAGGTGACATGGCTCTTGTGAGTGAGTTAGATCAATAAACTTGAGTTAGAGGAGTTAGAGTTCAGTTAAACATGTGTGATTGCTAATTTGCCGCAATCAAGGTTAGTTATTTTAAGTTGTCTTCACTTAAACTAGTTCTAATTGTTAGAGGAACTAGTGGAAGGTTAGTTGTTCAATGGGACTTCAGTCAAACTCAGTGTCCATAGAGTTAACTAATCAATCAACCCAAAATAGCTAGTGCATGCAAAGAATTCAAGTTCTCGAGTTGACCTTGGGAATCGCATAATCACTTTGAGGATTTTACTAAATAATAGGGGCCTAATTTCTCAAGGAATTGCACAAGGAAATAGGGGCTCAAGCACATGAACAAATTGACTAAGTTTGGGTCAAAGCTTCTGAGTGAGCAGAGAGATAGGTTATTCACTTGCAAGTTGTGCTTAGAGCGAGAAAGCAAATGTAATACTTCTTTATTCACATCACATTCATGCAAGAAAATATAAGGGTTTTTTAACAATTGCTTTCTACTCGAAAAATACGGTATGTATGTGTGTTTTCCTTATACATGTTTCCGCTTGTGGTTCTAAATTGTGAATTGAATTTTACAAAGGAGTAG
>APFE031309535.1:0-22611 GCA_000404065.3 Pinus taeda
TCAAGCTGGTAGTCCCGATTTTGGGATCCAGTGGGAAATCTCTGTGTATATGTGTTTTATGTGTTATGCTCTCGCATTTTTATTTTTCATGTGATTTAGAATTCTTATGCAGGTAATTTCTGAAGGGGTTAAAACCTACACAAAATTGGATTCTCCAAGCAAGCATTATGCCCAATCTCCCAAGATGACCTGATTATACACTTTTTCAGTAGAGCGATATTGTATGAGGTTCCACATGCCACCCTTTCAACCTTCGGACTTGAAAACAATGCACAAAAAACTACAGTCCATCGCCTTTATGTAACTTCTTACGAAATTTCAATTTGATATTTAGAGAGAAAGTAATGATGATTTTCCAAAGGTCACTTGTTTGGGATGTAATTCGGGAGACTGCAAAAATCCTAATATCCATGGATCATATCTCTGAACATATAGCGAGACACGATTTGAAATTCGGACCTGAGGATCATCGAGATTTTGGGTGAAATGAGTTATTTTTAACTTCATAAACGTCGTAGAAAAAAAGTCATAGCGAAAATGCCAGGATGACCTATTTTGGAGTAGCGAAACCCTAGAATCCAAAGCTCTCATAACAAATGTTATGAAACGAGCTCACAAAAGATAGAAAAGATAGATCAACGATTTCAAAATTAGAAAAGATAGATCAACGACTTCAAAATCAGCCTCTTCGAGGGGGAAACCTCCTTTACATTACACAAATGAACAACTATTGGATGATACAAATGAAAAAACCTCCTTTCTATATATAGGAGTCTAGGGGGTCACAATATAATTAAAGCCGACATAACGATAATAATATAAGGGCACAACAATAACAACAGTGGGCTTCTATGGGGCACAATAATAACAATATGGGGACAATAGGGGCATAATAATAACAATAAGGGCTACAATGAAAATAGTAATGGGGGAATCACTAGTATTATAGGGACCTAACAAGAAAAGACCAACAAAAGCATGAGGAGGTGCATTCTCATGGATTTGGAAATCATGGTTGGAATGATCACCAAACTAGTTTGAGTCATCGGGGTCGACAATGCATGGATGCATGGAAAAGTTGAGTTGGAGTATGGAAACATTAGTTCACATGATGATGACATGGTAGGTTGGAATGATATGAGTCACGACTAGACAATGTAGCCGAGTTGGAGGTAGCAGTGTTCCATTAGTTGGGACAATCTAGAGGATTATAACGAGTTGTGGCTAATGACCATGAGATTGATGAGTCTTACCCATATAAATTCATGAGACTTGATGAGGGATCATGTGATGAAGGTAAGGGGTTCATGCAGTATGCGATTAACGTTGGAACTAAAGACTCTTTGTAAGAATTGGTCTTGGCGATAGAGTTTGGTGAGATGGGGTTGTCGAGAGAGACAACATTTTTGAAGTGGGCGAGAATGTTAGGGACCCGAGTTTCCACCAAGGCCAACGGGTGCCCATGATGGGCCATGCTCACTTGGATAGTCAAAAAACTGAAGTTGGGAAAAGGTTGGAGAGATCACATGGTGAGGTACGTTAGCACAAAGGCAGGTCGCCCACCTATGCGATGAGGGTGAATTGGTGACAACTTGGTGATGAGCAAACATCTGAGGGAAATTTGAGCGGTGCGGGAACTTTATAGCTAAGGGTGCCCACACATATCTAGTAAAGAGCATGCACGACTTGGTGGATCTATGCCCATGGGTGCGCCCACCCCAACGTAGGGCACCGATGCAATGCGATGGCATAGCGGGAAAGTGCGACGTGATAGGTGGAGGCAAGTGAGAGGGGCCGCAAAGCGGTAACATGTTATATGGAGTGAACATCAAGCGAGGAAGCGATAAGGCATAGCGTGTGCGACAAGGAAAGGTGACACGCCTGAGTAGGAGGCCTGCCCATAGGTAGGTTGGCCCACGAGTGCGCCCGACCATGAAGGGGCACCTGCCTACCCAGAGCCAGGTCAGCCCATGGGGCGCGCCCATAAGCATGTGTGCCCATGAATATTGACCAGCGAGATCAAGAATTAAATGAAAGGGCAACTCATGGAAATTATGAATGTTTGGATGACTATATATTCAAAAGAGGTGTTCAATGAAATGGAAACAAACGAGGACCTCATAATAAGGAGAAAAGTGTGAATTCTAAGGGTACAACAGTTCTGAGGCAGCATGAGCAAGAAGTTATGGCCTATAGGTAGGAAAGGGGTGACTTGCATGCAGGGAGTAACAGGTGGTGCCCACGCGCTCTCCCTGGGAGGGAAAGGGTGGTCGAAGTTTTGTTTGGTTATTTCTACCATGGTAGGTTGTAAATAACATGTAGGTGAGTTGCATGACTTGGGTAGAACATGTAGGAAAGTTGTATGACTTGGGAAGAATGTGGAGGCAAGTTGCATGACTTGGGTGGAATGTGTAGGCAAGCTACACAATTTGGGTAGACGAATATGCTTGCCCCGGCCACACCAGTGCCATGCCATTGCCATATTGTAATATTTGTTGTAATAGTTAATAAAAGATAAGGGGCGAACTTATTTTGGTGTTGGCCCCTTAGGTTGTATATGGTTCTCTTATTCATCGGACATTATTAATTTTACAATATCGCACATTGCTATCACATAATTATATAAATGCTAAATGTAAGAGAAGTAAATGAATTTCAGTTGTATATTGAACAATTGAAGAAGTGAAAACTTAACGAAAAATTGACTAAGTGTTGTAAGTACGCATAGTGTGGGTGAGAGTAATTTTAAAAGTGAAACCCCCATGGTGGACTTAAGTCACCACAGAGTGGGGCCATGACACTCGTGGTCTAGTAGAAATTGTAGTGATGTAGGTATTGGATATAACCCATACAAACTTGGTATCTCTGGTGACATGGGCTACTAATAAATTTCTAGGGTCTACCACTTGTGGATTTGAACCTTAGATCACTAAGTTACCATAGATCACTTAATTACCATACACTTACATTACTTGGATCACCGACTGAATTGTCCTTTTAAAACTAAAATATTGAATAAATTTAAAAAAAAAAATGAAAAATACACAAAAATAATGATTAAAAAATAAATATGAGTGGTCTAAAAAAAATGAAAAATACACAAAAATAATGATTAAAAAATAAATATCAGTGGTCTATTATATTTGACTAAAAATATTCCTGAACTTCAAATATATACCCTACACCTAATTTTCTTTCGTAATATAATTAGAGATCTGCCAACCCAATTCCAAAACAAATACAAAGATACACCTATCACACCCGAAAGTAGAAGATAACGATAGACATGACATGCCATCCCTCCCGTCTCAATCTTCGACAAAAAAGTATTTTCTCGGCGTGAAATTTTAGCCATCCATTTTATTGAGTATAAAATTTTCAAGCTCAATTCCAATATAAAACACGCTCATCCGTGTAAATATGAATTTATTTCGAAAGAATAAATCGCTTTCTTACATGATAAACTGCAGTTCATTGTACTAAATTTGCGAATCAGAAGTCTGATATTGCGACAAGCATAGCCCACTTCGATCACTCAGTTTGTCCTACTCTTATTTGGAAGTATCAACTGCGACGATTTTGTTTTCAACCCACTCAGTATCACGATGATAATGGTACCACTACGAGCTCCTTTCGATGTTTACCTCTTGGTGAATGCAGCAATTTATATTTTCTCGTCTTTCTGGGAGTTGATGCCCATTGTTGTCAATCACGCTCACTAATTTATGAGGTTTAAAATTTATTAGGTATGGTTGAGTTCATTTGTATGGAATTGGGTTTTCATTAGGTTTTCAAGGATGGAAGTTACTTCTGTAAAATTAAACTATTTTAAAAGAAATCTACTTGCATGTTATAATATTGATGATAGCGCAGATATTTTTCAGTTCGGTACTGCACTTTAAAGACAAAATACTACACTTGAAAATGAAAAAGCATCTGCTCACTGATTTTTCTAAATCGTACTAAAACGTGGGTATACAAGTCAAGCATTATGCAGCCGGGTCAAGATTTTGCGCGGAAGGGGGCCATAGGTATCTTTCTTTTTTGGACAATTTAAGGCGGCCATAGGGATCTTATCGTAGAAGAAAGAGCAAAAACCTAGTACAATAACTAGTGCTTCTTCCACTCTGCATCGACTCAATCTTTGCCTCGCTGCAGAGGAGTGAAGAGCGGCTGTCTTGAAATAAAAAATTCTACTCTTTTTGCATGCATTAGGGTTTCTAGCCTAGAGGAGAAGAAGCAGAAACAGTAGCAATGGCGGGGGGATTCGTGGCCCCCACTGGTCCGAAAAAGCAGTATGCTGGACGAGTTACAGCGTTCGTGGTCGTGGCCTGCTTGGTGTCGGCCACCGGAGGCCTCATTTTCGGTTATGACCTCGGGATTTCAGGTGCGTTAGTGGCTCCAATGATTCTCCTCTCAAACCCCTCGAGGTGCCAAATTTCAATTCCAGATTAATATAAATGTTGATTGGCATAGTTCAGATTTAGTATGGATCTGTTCGATAACTTTATTAGACTAGGTGTTTCTCGTATGTATTGCAGGAGGAGTCACGTCCATGGATCCTTTTCTGAAGAAATTCTTCCCAAATGTTTTACGAAAGCAGAAGCTGGCGCACACCAACGCTTACTGTAAATTCGACGACCAGCTGCTCGCGGCATTCACGTCGTCACTGTACATAGCTGGCCTCATCGCCTCCATCTTTGCATCGGCCTGCACAAGGCTTCTGGGGCGGAAGACGTCGATGTTGTTCGGTGGCTTGCTTTTCCTTATCGGAGCCGCCCTCAATGGCGCCGCCGCAAATGTGGCCATGCTCATCCTAGGCCGCATATGTTTGGGTATAGGCATCGGTTTCGCCAATCAGGTCAGTGCATCACACACACAATCAGAATACAGATAGGCAGCTGTATCTCTCTCGGTGTAATTTCTGGGGTTGTCTAAATATTATATATTTTGCAGATATTTCTTTTGAATGTGTGAAATTTTTTTTGGGCTAATGTTGTTTAAAATTGGCTTTTTCTTTTACTGAGTATAAAATTCAGCACTTGAAAACTTTGAGGAAATTTAAATTATAGAATTAATAACTCAAATTTATAATTCTAACCAATCTCTACGAAATTTTAGATAAATTAATAAGAGTACCAAACCAAAAATACCTTATTGACTTAAAATACCCTAGTGCAGCTTACAGATTAACTTATAATATAAATGTGAGAAATTGCAGCCTACCGATTGATTTTTAATATAAGTGTGATAAATTGATGTCAGCCATACTGCTCACTCTTATGATATACAAATTGATAGAGTTCCCTATCTATTTAGTGTTTGTTCCAAACTTCTCTTAAGTTCTAATATAAGTGTGATAAATTGATGTCAACCATACTGCTCACTCTTATGATAGACAAATTCATAGACTTCCATATCTAGTTAGTGTTTGTTCCAAACTTCTCTTTGCTGACTAAAACCAAACTACACTTTTTATTACTGAAATCTAACCATTTTAAAAATGAAAAGTCTTATGAATATAAATGTAAATTCTTATGAATTCTTATTCATGTTCCATTTAAATTTTTATCGATTTAAGTCACCAACCGATTTAAGTCAAAATTCATATTGATATAAAGCTTTAATTGAATTTTGCAAAAATGAATCTATTAAAAAAACAATAAATAAATTAAAACTCGGTTTTTTAAGGATCTTCAAAAGCTTCATTCCGTATAAAATAAAGTAAAATTTCTCGTATCATAGACCCTTACAAGATTCCGCTCATTCTTGGCCAAATTCTAATGTGATTCACAAGATCCCCACTCAGGGGAAAATAATATTCCTCGCCAAATTCTGATGTGATTCATAAGATCCCCTCTCCCCCCAAAAAAAAACCCTTATTGCTTATCTAACGGGAATTTGATATTGCAGGCTGTTCCTGTGTATCTATCTGAAATGGCTCCTCCCAGATTCCGGGGAACGCTAAACATATTTTACCAGATGTTCCTCCTTGTGGGGTACATAATGGCTGCCCTGATAAATTTCTGCACCCAGAGACTCGACAGCTGGGGATGGCGCCTCTCTCTGGGTTTGGCAGCTGTTCCGGCCGGCATAATGACTATAGGATCGGTGGGGCTTCCCGAAACGCCCAACAGCTTGCTCGAAAGAGGGCATCACGAGAAGGCGAGGGCCATGCTGGAGAAGATCCGTGGGACTCCCGACGTTCAGGAGGAATTCCAGGACCTGATAGAGGCGAGCGAGGTATCAAGGAGGGTGAAGCATCCCTTCCGCACGATATTAGAGAGGAGATACAGACCTCATCTGGTTATGGCCCTCACCATTTTCTTCTTCCAGCAACTGACCGGGATCAATGTCATCACGTTCTATGCGCCCGTTCTGTTCAAGACGCTCGGCCTCGGCACCAATGCTGCGTTGTTTTCTACCTTCTTAATAGGGATCGTGGGTGGGCTAGGAACATTGATTGCCCTTTTTACGGTTGATAAGGTTGGCAGAAGGTTTCTATTCATCACGGGAGGAATTGTCATGCTCGTCTGTCAGGCAAGTCTTTATCTTTTTTGAGAAACCTCATGTCAGTACTTCATGTTCCATCCACTAATGGAATTCTGCTACAGTTTCACTACACAGAGCATAAATTGTTTCCATGCCACCTATTTTCTAAAGGTCAAATTCTTACTTGGGTTCACTTAATTTTGTTCTATGCAGGTGGCTATTGCAGTAATTTTAGCCATTAACTTTGGAAACTCTGGGGAAGGCAGTCTGTCCAAGGGATTCTCCATAGTAATGGTGCTTCTCATTTGCATCTACGTCATCGCCTTTGACTGGTCATGGGGTCCTGTGGCAGTGCTGGTTCCCAGCGAGATCTTCCCTCTGGAGATACGCTCGGCCGGGCAAAGCATCACCGTGACAGTTGGCCTATTCTTTACGTTCGTCATTGCCCAGGCATTCCTCGCAATGCTCTGCCACATGAAGTACTGGCTGTTTATCTTCTTTGCAGGCGGAGTGGCGGTGATGACAGCTTTCGTTTATTGGCTGCTCCCTGAGACCAAAAATGTGCCCATTGAGGAGATGGGGATTGTGTGGAAGCAACACTGGTATTGGAAGAGATTTGTATTGGAAGAGATTTGTAGAAGATAATGGACCCACAAAAATACCAGCGGCTGAGAAGGCACCATAGATACAGTTGGACTAAAAATCGTGGCACGACATTAGAAGCCTCTGATAATATGTGGAGTAATTTATTTCAATTTTAGAAAAATTGTGCATACGGACGGCTTATAGCATTCTTACTTAAATGTAATCAGGTTTGACAGTTTTTACATTGAGAGTGGATTTTCACTCTTACTGTATTCGAATATGCGGTATTTTTACGATAGGTTTGATAAAAAAAAATTTAATGGCGAGATCCTATTTTCATTTTTTTGTTATAGGTTTGAATATATGATATGATGAAAACTAATTTTTTATGAAGTAATTATTTTATATTAAAAAATAATAAACCTATATTATATTTGAAAATAGAGTAATTATTTTATATTAAAAAAAAAAAAGATACATTATTGTTCAAATCATGCTTCGATTCAAATTATACTTTGCTATCGTTTATATTTATTTTAAAATTTTTTATTTTTTATTTTATTCAACAGCACATCAAAGCTAAAATAATTCCATAATATTGTGTTTCTGGTTTAAAGTAGTGTAAATAATATAATATGTTAACCATAGTATATAAAATTGAACCTAATTCTCTTATAAGTCAATTCTTTAGGATTAATACCATGATCAGTTGCGCTAAGATCTTATAGGTCAGTGAGTAATTCTTTGGGATTAATACCATGATCCATCCTCTTATCCACATGGATTTATGAGGGTAAATTTATAGTTTTAGAATTCATGGATGTATGAGTGATGTTTTAAATATTTAATTTTTAGAAATATTTTATGGAAAAATATCATGGTTTAAGAATATAAAAAATTTAAGAGTTCAAATTATACCTTAATCTTTGTAACGGGATTTGTGTTTTTTTATTAATAAAATTTATTTGTATTATTAGTCCCTGCCCTCCGGGCCTGGCAGGGACTATAGTAATCGGTTTTTAGTCCCGGCATTAGTCTAACACACGAATCGATAGGTTCATTTTTCCTTACACCAAAGTTTGGCGATATTTTCCATTAATCTATGCCATAAAATATGTTTGCCAATGCGTGTAACCAATCACAGCAATGTTCGTCTTATTTGGCCTCATTACGAGGTATATGATCTGAAAACTTAGGAAAATGTTCGGAAAGCATTTGGTTAATTAGTACAGCTTCGCCTCAGTGAAGTAATGCTATCTTTGGGATAGCATTAGTTGGGTAACATTTAATGTTAATCGGCTAACATTACGAAGAAATGGGGGTATGGCGTAGGTTACGTTTATTAAACAGGGGACAGATGTTATCCCTTATATGTTGCCAGTCGACAGTATAGGTGTCAATCGGCTCACAGCTGAAGGGCTTAACTGTTCCCCGTTGCGATCAGTTGAACTGTTTGGGGTTGCTCCGTTGAACTGTTGCACAGGAAAGGCCGTCGGTCCAGCAGTTTATCTGCCATCCTAGTTTAAGCAAGGGAGCAAGGGAGCCTCAGATCTGAAGATCCATGCCTGAAATCATAGGTCAGTGCTACCAGTGCTCTATCCTGAGGTCCGTCCTAGTTTAAGCAAGGGAGCAAGGGAGCCTCAGATCTGAAGATCCATGCCTGAAATCATAGGTCAGTGCTACCAGTGCTCTGTCTTGAGGTCTGTCCTAGTTTAAGCAAGGGAGCAAGGGAGCCTCAAATCTGAAGATCCATGCCTGAAATCATAGGTCAGTGCTACCAGTGCTCTGTCCTGAGGTCTGCTCCGAGTCCGAGCCTTCTAGATCATAGATCCACAGGTGACTGTTATGAGCTTAACCCAACACAGAATTTTCCAGAATTCAATGTTCTGCGTCCTCCTCAGGTCCGAAATTACAAGTTATAACAGGTCTGAGGTATAGATCTGAGCCTTCACAAGGCTGAAATCACTGGTCCGAAGTCTGCACCATCCATCAAACATCATGCCATAACTCGCACCCCAATTCTGAGTTACAGTCACAGTGCAGACAGTTTATGAAGCAAGACAACGCGACTCAAACTGGCGACGTGCTGCCTGTAGCGATGCTAGGGAGGCTTACCAGAGGTTCTCCTCAGCACTTGGCATCAAGTGGCCTTTGAGAAAAGCGTAGCCAGAGGAGAAATTCCTGCCTTTAAACCCATATTTCTGGTCGACGAAAAAACTTCAAGAAAAGTTAGTATAGCAGAGGTGAGACTTTGTGGGGATACAATAATAAGGTACGTCAAGGTAAGTAGATTTTCCATTTAAAAAAAGCAGCGCAGGATCCAGAAGCGAAGCCAACTCTTCTCGCATCGGCATTGTCCTGGAAATGAAATGTTATAATCGGAACCCTGACCTGGCTGTAGCTAGACAGGTCGTGGGTCTGGCACCGGAACGATGTTTTCAGGGCATTGTATGCCTGTGGGACGAGCCGAGTTATGACAGTTCCAGAATCCACAATCGTGCCTCCTCTTCCAAGAACAGCAGGCGTAATCGAGAGTCAAATGGTGAGAATCCATGGATGGGAGCATGAATTTCAAACTTGAATTTGGCAATGGGGAATTCACAGTTCGTTTCTTTGCATTCGTTAAGCAAGGGTGTTATCTTTACAGAGGAACTACTACCAAGGAAGAACAAGGTATGCCGGAAGTGGCAGAGGGAGAAGAATGTCATGGAGAAGGTTGAACAGCAGGGCATCGGATTTATGCCAGCAGTTAGGGTGGCATGGCAGTGACATTTGTTTAGTGAGCTATGACAGCTGTTGAGCCATGACGTAGGCTAGTTCGAGGCTGATTTGATGGGGGTTATGCGAGGATCATTTGATGGAGGTTAAGTAAGTCAGGTGATATATACGTGTTGTTCATTCTATTTTACATTATGCATGCAGCGTCAGCTACGTGTAAGTTAGTTTAGTAACTTTTCTTGTTATATAATAAAGTTACGGTTGATTCGGTTAACTCGCTTTTGCTTTCGCTTTTGTTTTTGCTTGAGCTCTCAGGTGCTGTTTTCTAGCCGACCCCCCCGTTTGTCTGCCTTTTCTTTCCCAGGCCGACCCTCCCATTTGTCTCCCTTTTCTTTCGCAGGTACTCTCGCCCGGAGTTCAATGAACATTTCCAGTCTCAAAGGTACGCACAATGGTTCTCATACCTGCTCTATCAGCTTCTGCTTCTTTGATTGTTAGAATTTTTGAGCATTGAAAGTCTACGTTTTTGTTAGCTTGATTTCATCTGCATTTTGTTAGCGAAGACATCCTCTACATTGTGCTTGTACTTAGCTTCTCAGTGTTCTTTTTGCTTCTGGCTTAGTGGTACCTAGTTTCGAACATTTAATAGACAGTTTATATGGGTGAGATAATTTATATCTGTTCACTGTGTCACTTACTTTGAAAGAAATTTCGAGGTTTCCTATGAATACAGTGTTCTTTTTTCTTTTGGCTTAATGGTACCTAGTTTCGAACAATTAATAGACCACTGTTATTCTTATATATCTCCCTTCTTTTAAGCAACCAACCCCTGTGTTTAGGACTGGGTTTTGGCTATAAGTTTGAGATGTATCTCTGTCAACACAGAGTATTCCTCAAGGGATTATCCCGTTTTCATTCATGCAAGGAAATTTAACACATTTTCCTACCCATCTCTGTATTTGTAACATTTCATGTGGCTATTGTTATTATCTGCATCCGGGCTTTATGCTATACTCCTCGATATGATGTACCGGGTATACCAGCCCATGAGCTTTGTAATTTGACTTATACCGGTTCCATTTTATCGTAAATTGACTTTAGAACATTTGGAAGTCCATAAGTAAATCCCTAGTGTAACTAACTCCAATGTGAAAACATATGCCATCTTTTCCCTGCTCATCTCATTTCGATGTATTCCGTTTGAGGTGCTTTATTAGTGTCATCTGATTCTTCAGCAATGAGGTTGCGATATGCTGAACTAGGTAAGAAATATTCCCAGCCCTGCAAGTCTTAACATAATCTAGTTTTCCTAGTTGCTAGTTAGTTAGATAGGTTGCTACTGGCTCATTTCAATAGTGACCTTCATGTTTCAATACTGACCTTCATGTTCAGGAAATAGGGCCCAACAACCCGAGTGCTTCCACATGTAAGTAAGCTTTTATTTTTCTGATTAAGTTCTTCGTTTTCCAAGAGCTCACCCTTGTTACTTATTTACATTTTCTACATCTTTTCCAGAATATATCTTCTCTCTTTAAAGTTTTTCTCTTGGTCTTTCTCTTCAATTTATTTAATTGTCTGGATGTCATAGGTTTGGTCTTAGACTATTTCTATCTAGTAAAGGCTAAAGGGTTCTTATACGCTAATACATATATCACCTTTGTTTCTCTTTACGACCATACCAATTCATGACCGCAAACCCTTATTGGTTACTTTGGTTCTTTATTTTGTATTACTAGTTACATATTTTGGGTTATTCCAACCATAACCTAGTTGGGGTTTGGTCTCGCTTTCAAACCCTAAGCCTTTTGACTATACAACAATTCATTAGTATTAAAATTGATGTTTCATTAATTTTCTATTTAAACATGTTGGTCTCTATAGCCATTTTATTATAGGTCATTTATCCATTTTTCTATAAGAGGATAGTAACAACAATGGAGGTCATTTGTCCATTTTTCTATAAGAGGATAGTAACAACAATGGATAGATATAGTTTAATACAAACCCTACTGCTCTGCTGCATGGCAGCTTCTCAGTGTTCTTTTTGCTCCTGGCTTAATGGCCCGGTTGTTGGTTAGATTTGCTCTCGATACTTGTATCAACTTTAGTGTTAACATAATCTAGGTTTCCTAGTTGCCAGTTAGATAGGTTGCTACTGGCTCATTTCAATAGTGACCTTCATGTTTCAATACTGACCTTCATGTTCAGGAAAAAGGGCCCAACAACCCGAGCCAGGTTTGATCTTGGGTCACATTTGGCATTAGAGTTACTGGAACTTACTAAATTTATGACCAAACTATTGATCAGAGAGATCATATCTATAATACAAACCCTGCTGCTCTGCTACATGGTAGCTTCTCAGTGTTCTTTTTGCTCCTGGCTTGCTGTACCTTTCCTACTGGCTCATTTCAATAGCCAAACTATTGATCAGAGAGATCATATTGGGTTCACTGTTTGGTTATTCAAGGATGCCTCTATGGAACAGTTGGAGCTCATAGCACCTTAGTGGAAAGTTATGCTATAAATTGAGGTGAAACTGCTGCTCATTGATAATTTTTTCCAGAGCAAATCTCTGTTTAAGGTTAGTTCATCTATATACCTAAGTGACGCAAAATACTGTAATGGCAAAATGCAACAGTTGCAACTTGCTGTAAGTCTGACTGTGGGCATAGAAACTATTGATCAGAGAGATCATATCTATAATACAGACCCTGCTGCTCTGCTGGATGCCAGTTTTGATAGCTTATCTGTAATAACCCCATCTTTAAATCACTAGCTAGCTGTATTACATGCTTTGGCTTTGATTTTAGGGTTTCTTCGACTACATTTTCTAGTTGGGGTTTGGTCTCGCTTTCAAACCCTAAGCCTTTTGACTATACAACAATTCATTAGTATTAAAATTGATGTTTCATTAATTTTCTATTTAAACATGTTGGTCTCTATAGCCATTTTATTATAGGTCATTTATCCATTTTTCTATAAGAGGATAGTAACAACAATGGATAGATATAGTTTAATACAAACCCTGCTGCTCTGCTGCATGGCAGCTTCTCAGTGTTCTTTTTGCTCCTGGCTTAATGGCCCGGTTGTTGGTTAGATTTGCTCCATTTTATCGTAAATTGACTTTAGAACATTTGGAAGTCCATAAGTAAATCCGTGGTTGTTACTTATTTAAATTTTCTACATCTTTTCCAGAATATATCTTCTCTCTTTAAAGTTTTTCTCTTGGTCTTTCTCTTCAATTTATTTAATTGTCTGGATGTCATAGGTTTGGTCTTAGACTATTTCTATCTAGTAAAGGCCAAAGGGTTCTTATACGCTAATACATATATCACCTTTGTTTCTCTTTACGACCATACCAATTCATGACCGCAAACCCTTATTGGTTACTTTGGTTCTTTATTTTGTATTACTAGTTACATATTTTGGGTTATTCCAACCATAACCTAGTTGGGGTTTGGTCTCGCTTTGAAACCCTAAGCCTTTTGACTATACAACAATTCATTAGTATTAAAATTGATGTTTCATTAATTTTCTATTTAAACATGTTGGTCTCTATAGCCATTTTATTATAGGTCATTTGTCCATTTTTCTATAAGAGGATAGTAACAACAATGGATAGATATAGTTTAATACAAACCCTGCTGCTCTGCTGCATGGCAGCTTCTCAGTGTTCTTTTTGCTCCTGGCTTAATGGCCCGGTTGTTGGTTAGATTTGCTCCATTTTATCGTAAATTGACTTTAGAACATTTGGAATTCCATAAGTAAATCCGTGGTGTAACTAACTCCAATGTGCAAACATATGCCATCTTTTCCCTGCTTATCTGATTTTGATGTATTCCGTTTGAGGTGCTTTATAAGTGTCATCTGATTCTTCAGCAATGAGGTTGCGATATTCTGAACTACGTAAGAAATATTCCCAGCCCTGCAAGTGTTAACATAATCTAGGTTTCCTAGTTTCCAGTTAGATAGGTTGCTACTGGCTCATTTCAATAGCCAAACTATTGATCAGAGAGATCATATTGGGTTCACTGTTTGGTTATTCAAGGATGCCTCTATGGAACAGTTGGAGGTCATAGCACCTTAGTGGAAAGTTATGCTATAAATTGAGGTGAAACTGCTGCTCACCAACCTTAACCTTTGTCACTATGTGTGTCAATAGCTAAGTGAGGCAAAATACTGTAATGGCAAAATGCAAGAGTTGCAACTTGCTGTAAGTCTGACTGTGGGCATAGCCATGACTAGTCACATAAGAGGCTGCAATGAATCATGGATTGCATTGATGGCATTCTGCAATTGGGTTCACTGTTTGGTTATTCAAGGATGCCTCTATGGAACAGTTGGAGCTCATAGGGCTTGTCATTTTAAGTGGAAAGTTATGCTATAAATTGAGTAGGAAAACTCACCTTTGACAACATTAACCTATCTTCTTCCATTGACTGTTGCCTTGAGAGTACCCGTCTCGTTAGTCTGACTATGGGCATAGCCATGACTAGTCACATAAGAGGCTGCAATGAATCATGGATTGCATTGATGGCATTCTGCGATTGGGTTCACTGTTTGGTTATTCTCACATAAGAGGCTGCAATGAATCATGGATTGCATTGATGGCATTCTGCAATTGGGTTCACTGTTTGGTTATTCAAGGATGCTTCTATGGAACAGTTGGAGCTCATAGGGCCTGTCATTTTAAGTGGAAAGTTATGCTATAAATTGAGGTGAAATTGCTGCTCATTAATAATTTTTTTCCAGAGAAAATCTCTGTTTAAGGCTAGTTCGCCTATATACCTAAGTGAGGCAAAATACTGTAATGGCAAAATGCAAGAGTTGCAACTTGCTGTAAGTCTGACTGTGGGCATAGCCATGACTAGTCACATAAGAGGCTGCAATGAATCATGGATTGCATTGATCAATGCATTTCTATAAGATTCATATCTGAGACAAAAGATTATGAGATTCGTTCTAACTAATACCGTGTCACCGTTTTGAATGTACAATTAAAAAGAAATTACTACCGTTGGTTTGTTGGTGATGTTGTACCTTTCCTACTGGCTCATTTCAATAGCCAAACTATTGATCAGAGAGATCATATGTATAATACAGACCCTCCTGCTCTGTTGCATGTTAGTTTTGATAGCTTATCTGTAATAACCCCGTCTTTAAATCACTAGCTAGCTGTATTACATGCTTTGGCTTTGATTTTAGGGTTTCTTCGACTACATTTTCCTGTTACACCCATCTCTGTAGGGTTGGTTGTTGGTTAGATTTGCTCTCCATACTTGTATATACATGACAAACCCACGGTTGGGCTTTTCCAGAAAGCACATTAATCAGAACTATTTTCAATCATTAATTTCTATTGTCAATTTTTACTGCTAAAGAAGGTGCCCACATCTGCTGTGCATGCTATTGCTGCTGTAGAAGACCGTCCAAGGTACATACTCTAAAGACTAACACTGGAAGTTCTCCAAGTAGGAAAACTCACCTTTGACAACGTTAACCTATCTTCTTCCATTGACTGTTGCCTTGAGAGTACCCGTCTCGAGTTTTTCTGAATCCCAAAAGGAGTCACAGTAAGTGGTCATGAAGAATATATAAAACATAAGGAATAATGATTTGGACTGTATATGAATTATTGGGACTCAGACTGACCCCAACAGAAGAGAACTGAACCATTGCTCTAGTATGGATGCAATTGTCAGCTTTCCTAATGTGTTTTGGTTTTCAGTGAAAGGATCTTTTATAATCTGAATCAAAGATCCAGATGGATGGTCACAGAATCTAGATCAAATCCCTGTATTAATGGAACAGAGGGGTTAAAGTGGACATGAAAACATGTCAATAGCTAAGTGAGGCAAAATACTGTAATGGCAAAATGCAAGAGTTGCAACTTGCTGTAAGTCTGACTGTGGGCATAGCCATGACTAGTCACATAAGAGGCTGCAATGAATCATGGATTGCATTGATGACATTCTGCAATTGGGTTCACTGTTTGGTTATTCTCACATAAGAGGCTGCAATGAATCATGGATTGCATTGATGGCATTCTGCAATTGGGTTCACTGTTTGGTTATCCAAGGATGCCTCTATGGAACAGTTGGAGCTCATAGGGCTTGTCATTTTAAGTGGAAAGTTATGCTATAAATTGAGTAGGAAAACTCACCTTTAACAACGTTAACCTATCTTCTTCCATTGACTGTTTCCTTGAGAGTACCCGTCTTGTTAGTCTGACTGTGGGCATAGCCATGACTAGTCACATAAGAGGCTGCAATAGGAGCTCATAGGGCCTGTCATTTTAAGTGGAAAGTTATGCTATAAATTGAGTAGGAAAACTCACCTTTGACAATGTTAACCTATCTTCTTCCATTGACTGTTGCCTTGAGAGTACCCGTCTCGTTAGTCTGACTGTGGGCATAGCCATGACTAGTCACATAAGAGGCTGCAATGAATCATGGATTGCATTGATGGCATTCTGCAATTGGGTTCACTGTTTGGTTATTCTCACATAAGAGGCTGCAATGAATCATGGATTGCATTGATGGCATTCTGCAATTGGGTTCACTATTTGGTTATTCAAGGATGCCTCTATGGAATAGTTGGAGCTCATAGGGCCTGTCATTTTAAGTGGAAAGTTATGCTATAAATTGAAGTGAAACTGCTGCTCATTAATAATTTTTTTCCAGAGAAAATCTCTGTTTAAGGCTAGTTCATCTATATACCTAAGTGAGGCAAAATACTGTAATGCAAAATGCAACAGTTGCAACTTGCTGTAAGTCTGACTGTGGGCATAGCCATGACTAGTCACATAAGAGGCTGCAACGAATCATGGATTGCATTGATCAATGCATTTCTATAAGATTCATATCTGAGACAAAAGATTATGAGATTCGTTCTAACTAATACCATGTCACCATTTTGAATGCACAATTAAAAAGAAATTACTACCGTTGGTTTGTTGGTGATGTTGTACCTTTCCTACTGGCTCATTTCAATAGCCAAACTATTGATCAGAGAGATCATATCTATGATACAGACCCTGCTGCTCTGCTGCATGCTAGTTTTGATAGCTTATCTGTAATAACCCCGTCTTTAAATCACGAGCTAGCTGTATTACATGCTTTGGCTTTGATTTTAGGGTTTCTTCGACTACATTTTCTTGTTACAGCCATCTCTGTAGGGTTGGTTGTTGGTTAGATTTGCTCTCCATACTTGTATATACATGACAAACCCACGGTTGGGCTTTTCCAGAAAGCACATTAATCAGAACTATTTTCAATCATTAATTTCTATTGTCAATTTTTACTGCTAAAGAAGGTGCCCACATTTGCTGTGCATGCTGTTGCTGCTGTAGAAGACCGTCCAAGGTACATACTCTAAAGACTAACACTGGAAGTTCTCCAAGCAGGAAAACTCACCTTTGACAACGTTAACCTATCTTCTTCCATTGACTGTTGCCTTGAGAGTACCCGTCTCGAGTTTTTCTGAATCCCAAAAGGAGTCACAGTTACTGTCATGAATATCATCAGTTCAGATTCCACTTCAATATCACCATTATATGCACTATGACTATTAACATTTTTTGCTCCATCCTCTCCCTTCTCAGGGGCCCTGTTGCCATTAATAATCATCAGGATACTAGCTTAATGAAATATGTTTTCAGAACTATCAATTTCTATAGCTGATAAGAAGAACAAAATTTTGTGACGTTACATTGGCATTCTCTATAAATAATGCTTCTGGTTCATCATCTATAATCTTGCTACTTTCGGATGCATACCTGAGTATAAATACCAAGCCCATGATAAGGATTAGGAAAGCCTCCTAAAGGAATTAGAATATTTCATTGCTTAGTTTTCCAAACATGCCCACCAACGTTAACCTTTGTCACTATGCGCGTCAATAGCTAAGCGGTCTAAAATCAGAGTTAAGTGGTCATGAAGAATATATAAAACATAAGGAATAATGATTTGGACTATATATGAATTATTGGGACTCAGACTGACCCCAACAGAAGAGAACTGAACCATTGCTCTAGTATGGATGCAATTGTCAGCTTTCCTAATGTGTTTTGGTTTTCAGTGAAAGGATCTTTTATAATCTGAATCAAAGATCCAGATGGATGGTCACAGAATCCAGATCAAATCCCTGTATTAATGGAACAGAGGGGTTAAAGTGGACATGAAAACACCTGAAAAGAGCATAAATAGTAGTATACAAAAACAAACGGTTTAGGTAATGGAAGAAACTTGTTTGGAACAGTTGGAGCTCATAGGACCTGTCATTTTAAGTGAAAAGTTATGCTATAAATTGAGGTGAGACTGCTGCTCATTAATAAATTTTCCCAGAGAAAATCTCTGTTTAAGGCTAGTTCATCTATACACCTAAGTGAGGCAAAATACTGTAATGGCAAAATGCAATAGTTGCAACTTGCTGTAAGTCTGACTGTGGGCATAGCCATGACTAGTCACATAAGAGGCTGCAATGAATCATGGATTGCATTGATCAATGCATTTCTATAAGATTCATACCTGAGACAAAAGATTATGAGATTCGTTCTAACTAATACCGTGTCACCGTTTTGAATGTACAATTAAAAAGAAATTACTACCGTTGGTTTGTTGGTGATGCTGTACCTTTCTGACTAGTCATTGTTGATTGTAGTACCAAATAGCTTAATAGTTGTGGCTACTAACCACAAATATAAGGATAACTGTATAGGGGAACGATCACTTGAATAATCATTTAGCAACAATTGATGATTCTTATATATCTTCCTTCTTTTAAGCAACCAGCTAGCTGTTGTATAATGTAGATAATATTTAGTCACCTTCTTACTCTTAGATTCTATATTCGATCCATTATACCCCTGTGTTTAGGGCAAAAATTGGCTTCTTAAAAATTAAAATAACAGTGGAGAGCTCAGTTGAAAGCCAGTAATAGTAGCTTAACTGTAATATTGGTAATTTTCTCTCTTAACAAAATTCAGTCAGAGGCTGAATGGCGTGCTAATGAATGAGTCTTATGTGTTCTGTTGTTCCCTCCAATTTACAAACACTGTTGACTTTGTGCGAAGTTGAGTTGGAATAGATGGAATAAAGCAATGCACTTATATACACTGTTATGAAATGGTTGAATTTATTCCCCTCATTGGTGTTTTGATGCCTTAAATTTACTGCTTTATCTCACTGATTAATTTTACGCTGTATCTGACTGCTGAGTAGAACGATATACAATTACAACCACTGGTCCTAACGTACAACAGGTTCTTTTTGGTCTTTGGCAGTGGCATTTTGAGCTCTGATATCAAAACCCTCTGAGCAGTTCAGTAGACATTTGTAGTTCCAAAGGTACACACAATGATTCTCTGTTCTATATGCATTTGCATTGTCCAATTTGCTTTGTGACCAGTAATTGCATTGCATGACTAAACATAATATTCTCTGTTCTATATGCATTTGCATTGTTCAACTTGCTTTGTGACCAGTAATTGCATTGCATGACTAAACATAATATTGCATTGAACATTAAGTCATCATCATGTATGCTATGTCTGAGGAAGACAAATTGCAATTAGTCTTGCAAAAGCATCACTTATGTCGTGTGGACAATTTTTCATATCTAATTGGAGACTGTTTATTCGATAGTTTAGAACTTTTGCTAGATTTCCGATACACATCAGTAGAGCTAAGAAGAGGAACAATAGAGTATTTTAGACGCTGTCTCGAAAAACAAGATGGAGAAGCAATTTTGTCTTATGAACATGAACTGCATGAAGTGTCACTTCAAGAAATGCATAACATTAGCAATCGTGAAATCTATTTAGACAAAATGGCTAGATCTGCCTCAAACAATATACCCTTAGGATCTAGAGGTCTATGGGGAGATATTTTCTGTATCCATTGGCTCTCAAATTGGATGAAGATTCCAATTAGCGTTTGGTCCAAAACAAAGATGAGGATTTATTTGCACTTCAATTCAAGTCTTATGGCAAATACTCTCGACATATTATTCCATGATGAGGATCCTCTGAATGGGCACTTCGAACCTTTGGTTCGTACGCAGCCTACAATTGGTTATACCTTCCAACAACAAACCAACGTCTCATATGAACAAGATGCTGTAATGTTTCATTCAGCGCATTCCTCAAAGAACAATACTGAAGCACAACCTGAAAAAAAATGTCAATCTGTTGAAACTAAATTAAAACCGTCTTGTCACTTAAACAAGCGCAGCAAAAGTGTATCTTTGCATGTGCTTAAGGACATTGCTCACAAGGATTTGAAAAGACAAAAAATAGGCATTGACTATAACAAAATTGCAATGAAACAACAAGAATTTCAGTCACTTAGAAACATGTCTACTATGTCTGACGAGCACAAGTTGCAATTACTCTTGCAAAAGCATCACTTATTTCGTGTGAACAATTTCGCATATCTAATTGGAGACTTATTCAATAGTTTAGAACTTTTGCTACATTTTCAATACACATCAGTAGAACTAAGGAAAGGAACAATAGAGTATTTTAGACATTGTCTTGAAAAACAAGATAGAGAGGCAATTTTGTCTTACGAACATGAACTGCATGAAGAGTCACTAAAAGAAATGCATAACATTAGCAATCGGGAAATCTATTTAGACAAAATGGCCAGATCTGCCTCAAACAACATACCCTTAGGCTCCAGAGGTTTATGGGGAGATATTTTCTGTATCCATTGGCTCTCAAATTGGCTGAAAATTCCAATTAGAGTTTGGTCCAAAACACAGATGAGACCTTATTTGCACTTCAATTCGAGTCTTAAATCAGATACTTATGACATATTATTCCACGACAAAGATCCTTTGAATGGGCACTTCGAACCTCTCATTCATAAGCAATCAACAATGCATTCTAGCTTCCAACAAGAAACAAGCAACTCATATGAACAAATGAACTTATGCAGTAAACAAGATAACATGGAAAGATGTCTTCGTCCAAGTAAAGAAGATACAAGTGAAATAAAGACATCTTTAGCCAACGCTAGAACATCAATAAAGACATCTTTAGCCAACGCTAGAACATCTGCTCTAGCAACTGCATCAAATACTGAGGAGGTTGCATCAAATACTGAGGAGGTTGTAATGTTTCATTCATCGCATTCTGCAAATAACAACACTGAAATACAATCTGAAACAAAATGTCAATTTGATCAAACTAGATTAAAACCATCTTGTCATTTAAGCAAGCACAAGAGTGGTTTATCTTTGCGTGAGCTTAAGGACATTGCTCGGAAAAATGTGAAAAGGCAAAAAATAGGCATTCAATATAACAAAATTACAATGAAACAAGAAGTAGTTCTAGAGAACACAGAAGATGCCAGTGGGACACTCCCACTGAGATCCCCATCACTGAGAAACTTGGAAAAACATATGAGAACCAATGCACAAACAGAAATCGTAACTTCTCATCCATTAGGCAAACAGACAAAAGTTCTAGAAAACAGAGCAGATGTTAATGAGACACTGAGATTTCAATCACTTAGAAACTTGAAAAAACATATTAGAAACAACACACAAACAGAAATGAAAACTTCTCGTCCATTAGGCAAAGAGACAAAAGTTCTAGAAAACACAGGAAAACATATTAGGCCCGATCCACAAACAGAAACTGTAAACTCTTGTCCATTAGGCAAACAGAGGAAACATTTATCTTTGCGTTTGCTTAAAGGCATTATACAGGAAAAATTGAAAACACATAAGATAAGACTCGCATTCAACACAACAACAATGAAACAAGGAATAGTCATAGAACACGTGGACTACAACCCATTTGTAACAAGATCAAAGAAGCTTTCAACACAATCAAAGAAATCAGGAAAATCTAGCCTATCGGTTCAGTCAAGATCAACAAACACATTAACACAATTATCGAAGTTTGATGAAATATATCAAAGGAAAATAAGTGACACACCTATTTTCAGTTGTTCATCATGTGAAAGAACCTTTTTCAAAAGGGACATTTGCTTGTTGCAGCAAGCAAATCAAACAAGACAAAATAAGATTAGGAAACTATCAACTAGTTTTGAGGATGTTAAATCTCGTGTTCAAGATGGCTACCTTTGTAAACACTGCAAAAAAGCAATTGAACATGGAACAATTACTAAATATGCAGTTCCTGAACAAATAAGAAGAAACAATGCCACTAGAACACTCACACAACTCACTGAACTGGAAGAAAGACTAGTTGCATTAAGATTGCCCTTCTTGCAAATAAAAGAAATGGGCCATCGACATAAGAAGCCGCAACTAGGCTTAACTGGAGGAGTTATCAATGTGCCCACAAATATTTCTAGAATTCAATCTGCATTGCCCCGAACTATAAAAGACACTGACACGGTTGCCGTTGTTCTCAAAAAGAGTTTAAGATTCAAAAGTGCATATGCATTTGGTCGAGTTAACATTCACAAAGTGATGAAAGCATTAAAACAATTATGCAAAAGAATGCTTTACAAGCTCGAAAACGCTACCATAGATGACAATTGGAAAGAGGCATTTCTACAAAATCAAGAGGCATATCAAAGTTCAAGTGACATTGATGATAGCGAAGACGATAACCGAGGAAACGATGAACCAACGACAAAAACATTGGTGCATGGATTCATTGATGCACACACTGTCTATGACCTTGTTAACAGACAAATTAACATTGCACCTGCTGCCGGATACATGCCATTAGGAATCTTCAGAGATAAGTACTCAGAAGAAATGAGTTTTCCCTCGCTTTTCTATGGCAACAAACGCCCAGTTGAGATCTCCAAAAACTTTACATATCAAAAGATC
>APFE031309541.1:0-27362 GCA_000404065.3 Pinus taeda
TCCTTTGACAAACTTAAGATTAATAGCTTTTGTTTTCTCAATCTCTTTTCTAAGAGCAACATTTTCACCTTCTAATTTTTCAAAATGTTTTTCCTTTTCATCAATTTGAAATTGTAGAGTATCAATGATCATATTCTTTTCTTCTATACATCTCTTGAGTCTAGTAATTTCTTCAAAAAGGTTATCCACATCTATAGCATCCATATAATCATCATTTTCAAATGCCATTAACAGTTTATATTCATTACCTCGTTCATCTTCATCACTATTTGATAGACCATCACTATCTTCATGAGTGTAGTAGCTTTTCTTATTTGCACCCTATTTCTTGTTCCATCTAGCAAGTTTCTTTCCTTTATCCTTATAAGGACATTTTGCAGCATAATGACCTACTCTTCCACAAGCAAAGCATTTAAAAGGTAACTTACCTCTGAACCTTCCAGAACCCCTTTGAAGATTTCTGACAAAGTTTGATTCTTCTTCCTCTTCTTCTGGGACGTGGCTTGCTTCATAATAATCTCCTTTGCCTGATGCCTTGAAAGCAGCTTCTCTTCTATCTGATGGACCTCCCTTTCTCATTTCATAAGCAGTTAGAATTCCATGTAGCTGAGACATAGTAAGAATTCGTAGATTTTCTTTTTCTTCTATTGCAGATACTTTAGATTCAAACTTGGGGGACAATGATCTTAGAACCTTTTCAACCACAATAGCCTCTTTTATTTCTTCACCCAAATTTTTCATACAATTAACAACTTCATCTACCCGAAGAAAATAGTTAGCCACACTTTCATCATTATACATCTTGAGAGTCTCATACTGAATCCTGAGAGTTTGAAGTTTGGCACGCTTTACCTGTTCATCTCCTTCATAGCTCGTGACAATTTTGTCCCATATCTCTTTTGCGGATTTATAGTGCATTACCTTCATGAATTCCGATTGGGATATACATCCTAATAGGGTACTGACTGCTTTTGCATTTGTTTCATACTTCTTCTTCTCGTCTGCATCTGTAGGAGTAATTGAAGGAAAAGCATAGCCTGTCTCTACGATGTTCCAAACTTCTGTACCAAGAGATTGAAGATAGGCAGTAACTCTTACCTTCCAATAATTGAAGTTTGTCCCATCAAAAACTAGTGGCCTGATAGATGCTTCCCTCTCGTAGTTGCTCATGATGAAAGATCTTCCTTCAAGCGATCAAGCTTCTTTAGAAGGACCTGCTCTGATACCAATTGTTGAAAATAATACTGAGAGGGGGGGTGAATCAGTATTATCTAGTCCTTTTAACAATTCTTCCTTATTTATACTTTGAATTATTTTTGCATATCAGTACCATAAAACAATGAGCATGAACGAGAAAAACAGACAGTCACATCAAAGAACACCAGATATAAGGTGGAAACCCAATGTGGGTGAAAACCACCTGCTGCAATATGTCTCTATCTTCTTTCAAATTAGAAACTCCTTTTACAATGGCCTTGTACTGGTGCAGTCCTTTACCAGTACGCAGGCTGCAACCTGCAGAGAGCTACAACTCTCTCTCATTTTCCAGTCTCTCCTGGAAGGGAGCTACAACCCCCTACTTCTTTTCTTTCAAGGACCACTTTTCATAAATTTTCAAACTGGATCAATAAATATCAAATGATCATCAAGTAACAGTAAGTCACCCAGATAACCAGATCCACAATAACAAAAAACTAAACCCAGAACACCTCTTGCGGCGTCTCCTGTGGCGCCTCCTGCGGCGTCTCCTGCGGCGTCTCTTGCGGCGCCTCCTGCGGCGCCTCCTACGGCGCCTCCTGTGGCGCCTCTTGCGGCGTTTCCTGCGGCGCCTCCCGCGGCGTCTCCTGCGGCGCCTCCGCACGTCCGCAGCTGCAGCGCTCGAGAGATCACCCTTCACAGATTCGCTTTCCACTTCACTTTCATATAGATCGAGCTTTTGAAACAATAACCCAATATTTCAAATCTTAAGATATTCAACCCAAAAGCATACACATGCCAAATGATCTCCTTTGCTTTATATAGGCAAGCTCTTCCTCAAATCATGGACCAATACCACGGGCCAAAACCATAACAAACCAATACCATCAACTCAATACTAGGGATCAACACGTCTGTCGAGATTCCATGGTCCAAAAACCATAGGTTCAAATTTCAAGGACTAACTACCATGGACCAAAGGTAAGTTTTCCCACATGAAATAAACTTTTATAAACTTTGCTCTGCATAAAATTCTGTGAACTTTTCTCCTGCGTACTTCTTAATTCTCATCATATTGAGAGCCATGCCATGGGTGTTGCCATCAAGTACAACATCTGTAACATATAACCATACCAGAAACATAATGCCAACATACCTTTCCACATTTACACAGATGCCTCAAACAAAGGAATAGAAGCAGCCTTAGGACAAATTGATGAAAAGATACCTTATGCCATATACTTTATAAGCAAAAACTTGTCAAAGGCAGAGTTAAACTATACAGTGATCGAGAAGGAACTCCTAGTTGTCGTGCATTCCTTAAACAATTTCAGACATTATATCATAGGCTATCAAACCTTTGTGCACACTGATCATGCTACAATTAGATATTTAATGAAAAAACTAGATGTAAATGCTCGCATTATTAGATGGTTGCTTTTACTGCAGCAGTTTGATTGACCATTATTGATAAGCCTTGTAAAGAAAATGTTGTTGCTAACTTTTTGTCTAGAGTAAATTTGCCTGCAGGTGAAGAAGGAATGGTGAATTACCAAATGCCAAATGAACACCTATTTTCTATCTCACTACTCTCCCCATGGTTTGCTGATATAGAAAACTACTTGGTTTCGGCACAGTTCCCAGCACACTTGTCCTCAAAAGAGAAGAGAAAGATAGTAAGGAAAAGTACCCCTTTCACATGGATTGGGGGCAATCTCTTCAAACTTGTCCTAGATCAGATTTTGAGAAGATGTGTAAGGGAGGAGGAAGTCTTTGACATCCTCCTAACCTGTCATGACGGGCCTTGTGAAGGTCATTTTGCAGCAAAAGGAACTGCCTTCAAGATATTCCAAGCAAGCTACTACTAGACCACTCTTCATCAAGATGTGAGGAGATATACCAGCCAGTGTGATCAGTGTCAGAGTATGGGGGAAACCTACTGCAAAGGATGAGATGACCATGCAACCTCAAGTGACCATTGAGCTATTTGAGAAGTGGGGCATGGACTTTGTGGGTCTTATCAGTCCTCCTTCAAAGCAAAAACAATACCTCATTGTGTGCACCAATTACCTGACAAAGTGGGCATAGACAAAATCAATCAAAGCAGCAATAGAGGAAAAAGTAGTTGATTTTTTTAGAGAGAACATATTCTACAAGTTTGGGTATCCAAGAGAGTTGGTCACAGATAAAGGTAGTCAGTTCACTTCCAATTTGATTGAAGACTTACTCACACATCATAGAATCAAGCACATGACTTCGAACCCTTACCATTCACAAGCCAATGGGCAGGTGGAGGTCACTAACAGTACATTGGAAGGGATCTTGACCAAGGTAGTGAGTAGCAGTAGAAAATACTCGGTGGATAGATTAGTTGAGGCCACTTGGGCCTACAAGACAACATGGAAGACCACCACAGGGTTCACACCCTATGAGCTGGTCTATGGGAAGAAGTCTTTGTTGTCAATATAATTTGAATTCAATACCCTAAGGATGGGAACCCAACTGGACCTAGACCTCAGCCATGCATAGAAAGAAAGATTACTTCAGCTCAATGGATTATATGAACACAGATTGCAGGCCCTTCTCCATACAGAGGTAGTTTAGCTTCAGAGAAAGATATGGCATGACAAAAATATCAAGGAGAAGCAATTCAAAGAGGGATATTAGGCACTACTCTATGATTCAAGATACAAATATTTCAAAGGCGAGCTGAGGACAAGATGGCTGGGGCCCTACACTGTGGAGAAATGCAATGACAATGGTTAAGTTCTTATCAGAACTGTTGATGATGAAGCCATCCCCATGCTTGTCGATGGACATCGGTTGAAAGTATACAAGAAACCCCTGTCCAAGTGAGAGTTCGTTGAAGATTTGAATAAGACAGTGATGGAAGTGGAGCATGTCTTAGCCTCCACCTCATCCACTCACTGAAGAAAAATAAAATGAGAAATTAAAAATAAGGACTCAAGTGAAAACCTCCATGAGGCGCTTAAGTCCCAACATTGGGTTGAAAACCTCTTCTGAGGTGGCCTAGTGATGTCAAAAAAGAGAGAAATATAATAAGACACCTAGGTGAAAACCTCCATTGGAGGTGTCCAGGGCAAGCAATTAGGGTGAAAACCTCCCTGAGGCGCCCTAGTTGTTTTCAAAAAAAAAAGGAGAAAAACAAAAGTGAATTTTCATTTGCATTGCAGGTTGCATGAGGACTACAGGAAGCAGAAGAAGGTTCCAAGGGAACCCTAACATCCATACCAGTACCTATCATACCTTTCCACAATTTTCTCCTTCATTTTTGGCATTTCTTTCACCCCACTGTGCTTCTTTTTCAAAAACTGTGTTTTCTATAGGAGGCTGTTGTAGGAACTACAAAGAGCCAGAAATGGATCTAAAAGGTAGCTTGAGGAATAGGGAAGCTTCATAAAGAACCTATAAACCCTCCTACAATATTCAAACTTCCTTGCCATCATTTCCAAGCCTGCATTATTCTTCTTCCTCTCTAAGAAAAGCACAGAAAAAAAGCAATTTTTCAGGAAAAGAAAAAAAACAAAAAAATAAGAGAGAAAGCAGCAGCATCCACCTCACCTGAAACCTACCTATTACCTCTCCATCTCTATCTACATCTTTGGCATCTTCCTCAAATATCCAAGCATAGAAATAAGCTAAAGTTTCAAGGGGAGAAATAGCTACAGGAGCTCCTATAGGAATTCCTATAGCAGTTGATCCCGTTAAAACCCAGCACCAACAACAGGAGAATGCACACATGAAGGTTGAGAAGGCACCTAAATCTCAGACCCATACAGAGAAGAACCTACATAAGGCACATCCACACATCAGCAAGTAGATGGCATGCATCAAAAGAAATCAAGGCATGCAGCAAAGAGAGAGCCGCATCACCTCACAAAAAATACATTCGGGTCATAGGTAAGTAATTATCCCGCTCCTCTGTTTGCGTTTGCGTAATTAGAACGCATGCAAAAGCAACAAGATGGTTGAGGTTGAATGAGGGAAAGGTGGCGAGTTAGCTTGGCCACCTTCATTTAGTTGACTCCACTCATCCGGGTTGTCATCCACATGTGTGCACAGTCAACTCAAGAAAGATGTCAAGGGTAGGTAGTGGAGGAAGAGTGAACTCCAAAGCAATCATGATGGATGATTACGAGGAGGGGCCATGATGACAAGGCAGGTGGGGACCAAAGTTCTAAATATGGCCAATGTATACTTTGCCAGCTCACCCCCAATCACTGGAAATATCCATAAAGGGTAATAAGTACTCCTCCTTGAGCCCTCTCACCACCTTTTCCTTCATTCTCTCCTCGTAACTCAACTACAACAGTCTTCTTGTGCCCCCATAGCCTCATAACCATCATCCTCCATTGATCTCTCAAATATTCCTGATCTCAGTGTTTTCTACAGGAGCTCTTGTAGGTTCTATAGGAGCACCTATAGGGATTCTACAGGAGGGACACCAGGGTTCTACAGGAGGGGCAATGAGTTGTTTTGAAGGGAGAAAACACGAATTTTAGCAGGATTTTCAGTCTAAGGAGGTAGGTTCCATGCATGCCCCCATTGAATATCAATATATCCAAGAAGTGGTTTCAATTTGAGAAGGGAATAAAGCCTTTAGGAGGAGAAAATACATACAAAATTTCTGCTTATTTAAAAAAAAAACACAGTCTCCTCCGTTTCTTTATTTTTCTCAAAAATTGTTGTCTCCATCTCCACATTTGGTTTCCAAAAAGAGTATAAACAAAATGATAGGAGGATTTATGAGAAAGGAGCCCACCAACTCCACTAGGCTCCATGCACATCCACAAGTGGTGAACATCTTCACAAGGGAAGATTGAATGAATTTCTTTGAGAAATTTTGAGGGTTTGATGAGGATATTTCCCAAGAGTTTGCTCTCTCTCTAGTACCCCACACAAGAACTCATGCCACTGTCACCTTTAGAGGTCTTTCCATGGAGATAACCCCTGAATTTATCAGTAGGGTCACTACCCTTCCTCTTCGGCTGCCTTAGAGTAAGGATGAGAAACGAATTGGCCAGGCTACCAAGAAAAACTTTTTCCAAAACAATGAAACGCCCATGGAGGATAAATAATGGCATTAGAAGGGCTAGCATACCATATCCCTGGGATGAGGTTAGCTACCAGATAATCAAATACATTTCCTGTGAGGGGAGGTACAACATTGTCTATGGTTATCACTTTAGAATCCTTCATGAAATTAAGGTATGGAATGGACACTCCAACCCCTCAGAAGCTCAACATCCCCTACTTCCTCTTGTAGTCCCTCATTGACTCCAGCACTAAAGTTCAAGCAGGGAATTCAGAGCAGCTAGCTCACCATGGGTTAATCAAAATCCTAGTGGAAGAAGTCCCCCATACATTTACACACCTATAGCATGGTAAGTCTTCCGAAACATGACAGCTGAGGATGACATAAAGGCCCTAACCTATGATATCAATCCTACTGGTAGTGAGGAGGAAAAGTAGCAAGGGGGAGAAAGTGAAGCCACTGGTGACTTAGCAGAACAAGGAAGGAAGGAGGAAGAAACTAAGATAGAGGAGGAGAAAGCTGAAGAAATAGTGCAGGAAAAGACAGAGCAAACAGAGACAGAAAAAGAGACAGAAGGAGGAGAAAAAGAGGCATAAAAGAAAGAACAAAGAGAAGGGTCCCCTGAGACTCTGGAAAGGGAGGCAGCAACTACCCTCAGTACAACAATCAAGCCAAATCAAAAGAGGAAAATATAGGCCTCCATGTATTTCAGGGCTAGGAAGAGCACAAGAATCAAAACAGGCAAACCTCAACCCTCTTCAAAAGTGCCAATTACAATTGAAGATTCACCCTATGCCCAAGGAAAAGAATCCCCTTCCAAGGCACCTATGACACATGAAAGGGGGACTCCTAGATCTCCCACATGGAAAGAAAAGGTAGAACTACAGGACCCAAAACCAGTCCTACAGGAGGCTTAGATAGTTCTTCAGGAGACACTGTCAAAATTACAAGAGACCCAAAAGCTTGAGGAAAGGATGGAAGGACAGCCACAAGTAAAGGAGTAAGAAATAGAGCTACAAGAACCTGATCCCTAGCCTAGTCTTGCCTCCTACTACAATCTACTTGAGGGAGGAAGGATAATTCCACAAAAATTTGCAATCCTCTATTCTTTGAATTAGAGAAAGAGAGAATGAGAACACATAGGTGGATGCAAATAGCCAAATCCAAAGCAGTTGAGGATATTGGCCATATGGAAAACAAACTCAAAGAAATGGACAGAGAGTTGAGTTCTATCAGACATAGAGAAGCAATTACAAGAAGCCACCTTGAAACTAAAAATGAATTGCTAAGGGGTTAGCTACAAGAGAAAGAGACCTAGCTAGCATGCATGGCCAGCTTATCCATGGAGGCATTGCAATGTAGAACACCAGAAAAATCCTATGCCCTATATCTCAAGGACTAATGGTTACAATTTCAGATAAAGACTTTGGCACAAAGAGGCACAATGCCTTTCCAAGATTACAAGTAGTTTATGGATCTGTGTGGTCAAAGCACATAAGAGGATAAGGCAAAGATGACAAAATTCTACTTACATAACATGGCCCTCATAGACATGAATGTGTGGGACCCCAATGCCAGGCTAGGGGACCTGCAACTAATGGCCATGGCCTCATGGATGAACCGTGAAAATTTGAGGGCAGCAGAAATAAGAAGATTGATGATAAAAGAGGAGAATGAGCCATTAATGATAAGAGTTGAGCCATCAGATCCCATGGCACTCATCAACACCCACAACCTACTTGCCAATAATCCTCAAATTTCCCCTAGATATATAAGTGATCAGACACTAGCCATTGCAAACTTTAAGGATATGCAAAGGCTACTTGGGGATGACTATGTGCATGCATGCATGATGAGATGGAACACTTTACCACATAGTCTACAGATCAGGGAATATAATTCCCCCATGAGGATGAAGGAGGCATTAAGAAGAGTGCCAATGCACAAGTGCTCCATGCAGAGGCTGAAGGTCAACTAGATTGGCCTCAAGCTGAGTCCCCCACTGTTGCTATGGATGCTAGAAGGCAGAAGAGAAGAAGAAGAGGGTGAGCAGTGGGAAGAGATGGAAAGGAAGGCAGGATTCTATGACAAGGAAGAGAAGACCACATTAGAAGCTTGGGATGCTAGGGAGGCCACCAGGATCATAAAAGATGAGGACATAGACTAAGTTGATCAGAGGATGAGCAACACCTTCAATAGGGGGTGATGATGAGCCTCATAAATGGGTAATTATATGGGCTCATTTTACCTCCTAACCTAGTCAAATCAACCATTCCCTTAGCTTGTTGTATGATTTTCTGATTATATTTATGCTTATGGAGTGAGTTGAGTTAGTTATGATGCCATGTGGTCTAACATGTGTTTAATGCAGATTATTGATGAATTTTGAAGTCAAAGTCAAGGATCTAGTGGAAAAATGGTAGCAATAACTCGAAATGGAAAAAGGAGAGGACTTATAGGAGGGAATCCCCCTCATTTATTACTCCTCACTTCGAATTCCCCTTCATTCAGCTCAGAGTACAAGCAGCCAAATCATGCACTAGAAGGCAGCCAAGCAAGTGGAGGATGACTGATGGTTATCTCAAGTTTTGGGAGCCAAGCCTCCCTGATTTTAAGGAAGATGTAGGTAGCTTCAGTATAAGTAGAGAGGCCTAGGGCCTCACTAGGGTCAGATTTTTGTTGGGTTTTTACTTAGGTAAACTCTGCTCCAACTTTGAGCTTATTATTTTTTGATAGTTTCATGTAATCTTGTTATTGTTTTGATAATAAATATGGAATCCTTTTCGAAGTAGCATTGAGTTACCTCAAAGGGTTGAAGGTCTTGGGTTAGGGCCCAATCCAAGCAGCCAAGCTCCTCTTTACTTGTATTTGTATGTTTTATTTCAGTTTGTAGATTAGGTTGTTGTTAGATGTATTTCTTTTATGGTTAAGAATAGGTTGCTTTTGATGATTAAATAGTTTTCTTCCATTTGTGCTCTCTATAGCACGTTAAGCAATGATAAAGAGAAGATTTAAAAGGCTAGCAATAGTGCCTTGGCCTCTCTTCCTCTTGTTGGGACCATGATTTGAGGCAAAGACCCTCTTTTTGCCCTAAAAACATATATTTTCCTCCTTCATAGGACTTCTAGTATTTGCAGCTTTTTAGTAGGTTAATAGTCCTATTTTTCTTTGCTTTAGGTCTTCTTCATCATGCTCACTTATTTATTTGTAATAGTATTCTTTCATGCTTTCCTTTCTTGGAGCATTTCTCAGCATTTCCTTTCATAGATCATAGTTTAAACTAGTTTGATGCAAAACTCTATTTTTCTAGATGCACTCATTTCATTGCTTGTTTGATCTTATCGGTTGACTATCAGTTCCTTTGTAGCAGATCTCTTCTTGTAGTAGGTTAGCTTATCAACCATCCCATCCTCCATCTGATCCATGCCCTATAGGTCACCCAAGTCTCACCTCAATTCTACCTTAGTTTCCTGCATTTTCCATAGAACTTCTTCCTCTCTCCTTGATAAAACCCAACATCTTCCTCTCTCCTGGTGATTCTTGGTAGACCCTAGGTGCTCTAACACCTCATTCCAACCTTCATCCACCTTTTCCATCCACTATCACACCTTCAAAACAATGAAAACTGCTCTCGGCCTCCCCCTGTAGGCCTCCTGTAGTGACCCTGTTTTCCTCCTATAGATTTCTTGTGTCCTCATGTAAATTTTCCTGTAGGCTTTATTTTGAAGTCCGAATGTGGGAAAGACATCCAAAATGCCACTTGATACCTCCTAGGACCCATCCGCACCATCCTACATCCTCTCAAGTCCCAAAACCACCCTCCAACGCCACCTATTCGTTGCCACATTCGCACATAATAAATTACATGCATGTCAAATTCACATAAGAAGCTCACTTCAAATTCAAATTCTATTGACAGCAAAGCCTTCTTCCCATAGACCAGCTCATAGGGTGTGAACCCTGTGGTGGTCTTCCAAGTTGTGTTGTAGGTCCAAGTGGCCTCAACTAATCTGTCCGCCTAGTCTTTTCTACTGCTGCTCACTACCTTGGTCAAGATCCCTTCCATTGCTCTATTAGTGACCTCCATTTTCCCATTGGCTTGTGGAGGTAAGGGGTCAAAGTCCTGTGATTGATTCTATGATGTGTGAGTAGGTCTTCAATCAAATTGGATTGAAATGAATACCTTGATCTGTGACCAACTCTCTTGGATACCCAAACTTGTAGAATGTGTTCTCTCTCAGAAACTCGGCTAGTTTTTCCTGTGTCACTACTTTGATTGCTTTTGTCTCTGCCCACTTTGTCAGGTAATCAATGCACACAATGGGGTATTGTTTCTGCTTTGAAGGAGGGCCGATAGGACCCACAAAGTGCATGCCCCACTTATTAAATGGCTCAAAGGTCACTTGAGGTTGCATGGTCATCTCATCCTTCGGAGTAGGTTTCCCCATCCTCTGACACCAATCACATTGGCTAGTATATCTCCTCACATCTTGATGAAGAGTGGACCAGTAGCAGCCTACTTGAAATATCTTGAAGGCAGTTCTTTTTGCTGCAAAATGACCTCCACAAGGCCCATCATGACAAGTCAGGAGGATGTCAAAGACTTCCTCCTCCCTGACACATCTTCTCAAGATCTAATCTGGGCCAAGTTTGAAGAGATTGCCCCCAATCCAAGTGAAAGGGACACTTTTTCTTACTATCTTGATCTTCTCTTTTGAGGATAGCTCTGGTGGGAATTGTGCCGAAACCAAGTAGTTTGCTATATCAGCAAACCATGGGGAGAGTACTGAGATAGCAAACAGGTTTTCATCTAGCATTTGGTCATCCACCATTCCTTCTTCACCCGCAAGAAAATTTACTTTAGACAAAAAGTCAGCGACAACATTTTCTTTACCAAGCTTATCAATAATGGTCAAATCAAACTGCTGCAGTAAAAGCAACCATCTAATAATGCGAGCATTTACATCTGGTTTATTCATTAAATATCTAATTGCAGTGTGATCAATGTGCACAAAGGTTTGATGGCCTGTGATATAATGTCTAGATTTGTTTAAGGAATGCACGATAGCTAGGAGTTCCTTCTCGGTCACTCTATAGTTTAACTCCACCTTTGACAAGTTTTTTCTTATAAAGTATATGGCATAAGGTAAATTTTCATCAATTTTTCCTATGGCTGCTCCTATTGCTTTATTTGAGGCATCTATGTGAATGTGGAAAGGTAGGGCTCAGTTTGGGCCTCTCAGAATTGGGGCAGTCATGAGCCTGCTCTTCAAGGTATCTAGGGCTTCTTGACAGTTTTCTGACCTTATGAACTCAACATCTTTGCCTAAGAGGCCAAACAAAGGAGGGGCTAGCTTGCTGAAATATTTAATGAATCTCTTGTAATACCTAGCTAAGCCTAGGAAACTTCTGACATCTCTCACCTTTTGATGAGGTGGGACCCTTTAGATGATGGCAATTTTGTTGGGGTCCACCTGCAATCCTTACTAAGATATTGCATGACCTAGCATGGTCCCTTCAGTCATCAAGAATGCACATTTTTTCTGGATTGAGGGACAGGTTCATCTCAATACAATTTTCCAGAACTTTTCCTAAGTTAGACAAAGCTTCCTAAAAGTCAGAGACATATGGAGTAAAATCATCCATGTATATTTCTACTGCATCATGAACTAGTTCAGAAAATATACTCAATACCGCTCTTTGGAAAGTGGTTGGAGCATTGCACAAACCAAAAGGAAGGACCCGATATGCAAAGGTACCCCAAGGATAAGTTAAAGTGGTCTTATCTTGGTCTTTCAAGCTGATTTGAATCTGATTGTACCCGCTAAACCCATCTAGGAAAGAGAAAAAAAATTTCCCTGCCAGACCATCTAACACTTGATCTATGATAGGTAAAGGAAAATGGTTCTTTTTAGTGGCTTTCTTCAATTCCTGATAGTTGACACAGTTTCTCCACTTGCAATTTTTCTTTGGCACTAGCACCAAAGGAGAGACCCATTCACTGTCAAAGATGGGATAGATGAATCCTACATCAAGAAATTTCTGTAGTTCTTCCTTAACAATATCTTTGAGTGTTGGATTCATCCTCCTTTGAGGCTGCCTGACTAGCTTGCAATCCTCCTTGATTTATATATGATGAGTAAATATTGAAGGGTGCACTCCCTTCATCTCCTTATAACTCCAAGCGAAGGCATATAGGTGATTTCTCAGTGGGCTACATAGTTCCTTCTCCTAGGAAGTGGATTGGGATGGATTGATTTTCAAGGTTCTTTCTGGGTCAAACTCTATATTCTTAACACAGAGAGGAGTGGAGTCAGCCACACAGAGATCATTCGGGGGGTTGTTTTTGGTTTCTCTTACTACGTCCTCTAATGGTGATACATTGGGAGGTGGATTCTGAATCATATTTTCAATCATATCATCCTCATCTTGCGGTGTTCCTCCCATGGCGATTTCTAATGCAAAAATCGGTGTAGAATAGTCTTCATCCTCATCTTCCTCCTCCAACTAGAGAGGTAGATCATATTCTAACAATGGTTGGGTAGGAGGATATAGGATTAACTGTTTGGACATGTGTCCATTCTTTATGGTCATGTTCCTAGCTCGACAACTGATGTAGGCATTGGCGGTAGCCAACCAGGGTCTTCCTAAAATCAGCGGATACCCAGTGAGCTTTTCCTTTGTCTAGAGAAATACGAAATCAGTAGGGTACTCCCAAGAATCAATGAAGACCATCACATCTTTCAGAATCCCCTCAAGGTTCACGATGGAGTGGCCTGCTAGCTATAGCACAATCATGGTCTTCCTCAAGGAGCCTTAGAGGTTGAGTTCGAACATTGTGTCCTTTTTCATCACATTAATGGTAGCTACCATTTCAATCAAGGTGTGTGGGTTCATGGTGCCATTGATGTGGACATCAACTATTGGGCTTTCCGAGTCCAGATATTTAGGACAGATTACCTGCCCTAACATTAGGTCGGACAGTTTCCCTATGACATTGATGGTTTGGGCATCTCTCTTGCGCCTTCCTAGATGCCTAAAGCACCTCTCTTTGATTAGCCTATTGTAGATAGGCACACCTTTTATGTCCTGGAGAAGTGGTATCTTCACACATAAATGTTTCACTTATCCCAGAAGTTCAGTTTCTTCTGGGATAGGCTAGAGTATCACGGATAATGTCTCAAGAAAGGGTGGAATTGCTTTAAGTTCACTTTCCTCTTTATCTTCCTCAACCTCCCTAGGTCGAGGCTGGCTATCTGGGAGAACTTTCCCAGATTACAAGTTAATTTCCTAGATCTTCACAGCATAAGTTGGGCATGATGGTTCCCCACTATACACTTGTTGAGCATATCTGTTGTTCAGGTTTGGATTTGGTTGGGCAGGCATTTGGGGTTTCTTTGGTGGAGAAGGAGGTAACGGTTGTGGTTGGGTAGGTGGTGGAGGCAAAGGAGCAGGAAGGCAGTTGTATTGGGGCCTCCACCCATGATGAGGTGCATTCCACTGAGGTTGTGGCTGAACATAGGATTGAAATGAATGGATGGCTGGTTGGGCTCGATATTGAGATGTGAAGGACCAAGGAGGAGGCGTGGACCAGGAAAGATGAGCAGGGGGACCCAAAGAAGGTATGGTAGTGACTTGGTTGGGGTTGTAGTATGCATGAGATGTCCCTTGAATCCCTTGCTAGTATGGTCTAGGTCTATGCGGCCTCCTTTGGTTTATGTAATAGAGCTATTCAGTAACTCCCTCAACCCCTTGATATACAACTTTAAGCCTGGGTAAGAAAGGGCACTTATCTGTAGAATGATTTTCTTCATAGATTGAACAGGCCTCTATAGAGTTCAATGGGCATTCATTCCTAGGATGCCTCCTGGTGCATCTAGGGCAAAGGATGGCCAAAGCGCTCTCTCCTTCCTCTTGTTTCCTTTTCATATGCAAGGTATTCATTTGCATGGCAAGATTCTGCAGCATCTCACTCTTGAAGTCTTCCAACATGTTTCCAATTTCTCCTTTAATGGATGAGTTAGAGGAAGAGGTACTGGCTATGGGTTGACTCCCCCTACCTTTCATTTTGGCTGCTCTAGAATGGTTTCTAAAAAAATTCTTTATGTCCTCATAGGACAGTTGGTCGATGTCCCCCCTGGCCAGTAGATGGATGGTGTCTAAAAGATCTTCCCAATTTTCCTTGAGCAAGACCAGCTTCAGAGACTCAGGGTCAAGTGTACACTCGACCCTTTTGTAACTGAGCTGGAACCTCTCTTCATAGTCTTCCAGGGACTCATCACTTCTTATGGTCATTCAAAAAATTTCTTCTTTAGTATCTTTCGACATACAATAGTCTCGATACTTGTTGTTAAAGGCTTGTTTCATTTGAGCCCAAGTTGTGATGCTATTTCTAGGTATAAGGGAACAGTTTCAACTTTTGCTCATCTTCTGCATAGTCATAGGTTTGATAGATAACAACAAACTCAAACAAAAAGGTGTCAAGATATTCTGTAGTTATACCATGGAAATGAGGTAGGGCGGAAGGACTTATATTTTTCATTTTGGTGTCCCCATTAGTCTCTCGAATGGGAAAGGTACCCTCTATTCTCTCTCCATTCCCCCTAGCATTTTTCTGTTCAGCCATTGGCTCCAAAGGAATATTTTCTTCTTCGTCTTCCCCTATAGGTTCTTCAAATATGTCTGGCTGTTCCCCTAAAGGTTCTTCTTGATCGTAGCCACTGAAGAAGAGAGAAGGCTAGCTGTGTGAAGCAGTGGTGGTGTTGGGCAAAACTTTACCTGAGTTATCTCTATTCCTACGTGGCATGAAAGGAAATATTTTTTGGTTGGTTTTTGTTTCCTTTTCCCCACACTAATAGTACCTCTTGAAACTGAAATTGATTGAACAAAACGAATTGCAACTAGCTGAAATGAACTTGCTGAAATGCAATTTACAAAATTGAAGAGGAAAGCAAGGAAATGCAGAACTTGAAAGAAGAGAAATGACTAGTCTACTTTTGTTGAAATAAACTATTAGCAGAATGTTGCAATAGAAAATAGAAGAAAGCAGTAATCACAGAATACTCTGACACTTCCTCAGAAATAGTGCCAAAAGGATGGTGAGCACCAGTATTGCAGCAATAATGTTGCAACTCCTGGGCTGCCTATTTTACTTTTATCAACCTAATAGTCCGTAACAAACTTGGAAGCGTCGGTGCTATATGCACAAGTACCAGTTCTCACTGTAGGTTGTCACTTGGTCTCCTGGCCCAATATCACTAGGAGCTCAAGTCAATTTCTATGGATTCCAGAAGAAGCTCTATATGTGATGAAAGGAAACAAGGATTACTCTACAAAGGCTACTCTAACTTCTAGAAGGAGAAAGACTGAAATGTAAAGCAAACCTAGTAAACCCTAATTAACCAACTAGTCCTACTTTTGCAGAAAGCACTATGAAAACCATGAAAGGAATTCCATTACCTACTCAAGGAAGTAAACAACATCTAACTAAGCTATTTCTGGAAGTAAATAGGCAAGAAACATCTTTTTGGATTTTTATGTATTTTTATGTCAATTCGATATGCATGTAATTTATTGTGACTGAATGTGGCAGCGAATAGGTGGTGTTGGAGGGTGGATTTCGGACTTGAGAGGATGTAGGATGGTGCGGATGGGTCCTAGGAGGTCTCAGGTGGCCTTCTAGAGACTTTTTCCACATTTGGCCTTCAAAAGAAAGCCTATAGGAAAATCTATAGGAGGACACAGGAAATCTACAGGAGGAAAACAAGGCCAGTACTGGAGGCCTACAGGAGGAGGCCAAGAGTAGTTTTCACTATTTTGAGGGTGTGAGAGTGGGTGGAAAAGGTGGATGAAGGTTGGAATGAGGTGTTAAGGTGCCTAGGGTCTACCAAGAATCACTAGGAGAGAGGAAGATGATTGGGTTTGCTCAAGGAGAGAGGAAGAAGTTCTATGGAAAATGCAGGAAACTAAGACAGAATTGAGGTGAGATTTGGGTGACCTGTAGGGCATGGATCAGATGGAGGATGGGATGGATGATAAGCTATCCTAATGCAAGGAGAGATATTCTGCAAAGGAACTGACAGTCAACCAATAAGATCAAACAAACAATGAAATGAGTGCATCTAGAAAAACAGAGTTTTGCATCAGATTAGTCTAAACTATGATCTATGAAAGGAAATGCTGAGAAATGCTGCAAGAAAGGAAAGAATGAAAGAAGACTATTGCAAATAAAGAAGTGAGCATAATGAAGAAGACCTGAAGCAAAGCAAAACTAGACTATTAACCTACTAAAATGCTGCAAACACTAGAAGTCCTATGAAGGAGGAAAATCTATGTTTTTGGGGCAGCAAGAGGGTCTTTGCCTCAAATTATGGTCCCAAAGAGAGGAAGAGAGGCCAAGGTACTATTTCTAGCTTTTTGAATCTTCTCTTTATCACTTCTTAACCTGCTATAGAGAGCAAAAATGGAAGAAAACTACTGAATCGTCAAAAGCAACCTATTCTTAACCATAAAATAAATACATCTAACAACAACCTAATCTACAAACTGAAATAAAACATACCAATACAAGTAACGAGTGGCTTGGCTGCTTGGATTGGGCCCTAACCCAAGAGCTTTAGACCTCTAAGGTAACTTAGTGTTAGCTCAAAAGGGGTTCCATCTTTATTATCAAAACAATAACAAGATTACATGAAACTGTCACGAAATAATAAGCTCGAAGTTGGAGCAGAGTTTGCATAAGCAAAAATCCAACAAAAATCTGACCCTAGTGAGGCCCTAGGCATCTCTACTTATACAAATGAAGCTACCAACAACTTCCTTAAAATCAGGGAAGCTTGGCTCCCAAAACTCGAGATAATCATCAATCATCCTCCACTTGCTCGACTGCCTTCTAGTGCATGATTTCGCTGCTTGTACTCTGAGATGAATGAAGGGGAATTTGTAGTAAGGAGTAATAAATGAGGGGAATTCCCTCCTATAAGTCCTCTCCTTTGTCCACTTCAAGTTATTGTTTCCATTTGTCCACTCGATCCTTGACTTTGACTTCAAAATTCATCAATAATCTGCATTAAACGCATGTTAGAACACATGGCATCATAACTAACTCAACTCACTCCATAAGCATAAATATAATCAGAAAATCATACAATAAGTTAAGAGAATGGTTGATTTGACTAGGTTAGGAGGTAAAATGAGCCCATATAATTTCCCATTTATAAGGCTCATCACATATCAGGGACACTAAATGGATTTGACATCATTGACCGAAGATTGAATGCGGAGGCTTTGACATGTTGTGATGAACCAAAAGACAAGTAGATTTCCCAACCCAATATTCACAGAGATGAAGTGTGAGTGTGCTTCAAGAGTGACTCACTACCATTAATAGGTTAAGTACCATGTTTTCCCAATTTCCCCAACCATGTTTTGTTAGTACCTCTTTATTTCTTGACAAGATTGAGGAGGATAACATATGCTTGATTTGTAAGTTCATCCTTCAGACGAATCCCTTTGAGAATTTTTAACAAACCATGAAAAGGATTGGTTTGGTCCTCTCATGTTTGACAAGACCAACGTTGTTTGATGCTTTTACAAGTCTAGTGGAGGTGTAACTCGAATCCTTTTTCATGTTTAGAGAGTTTGAAAAAGAGGCAAAAAATAAAACTCCAAAGGTTCATTTTTGTAAATAGTCTCTTCTATCCGAAAAGGTAGAAAACTATAGTTAGGAGAACCTCTAAACAATGTTCGACTAAGGTATTCCATTTTAGTAAATAGTCTATCTCAGTCCAGAAAAGGGTTAGAATTATACTGAGTAGACGTATTTTGATTTACTTTAATGAGCTTGAAAAGATAAGTGCTTGACAATATTTTCATGTTTAGGGAGTTTGAAAAAGAGCTAAAAGAGAACCCCCCTTGGAGGAACAAGTGGTATAAAGGGTAGCAACTAGTTCCAGTCATGATGGAACTACTCAAAAAATGCAAAGGTCAAGAGGCTAGCTAATAATACCACTCATCACAACAATTCCTCGGGAAAGGGTAAAACAACCAAGTGAAAGTGTATGATTGACGAAGAAAATGGTGACAATGGAAAGAGAAAACCAAGGCTCATCTGGCATAAAAAACTAATAAAAATAGAAATCATAAAGGATATGATGAGAATAGTTTCATTTTTACACAAGCTTGAAACATGGGAAACTATGCTCAATATTAGTTTCATCTTTAGACAACCTTGAAACAAAGGAAAACTATGCTTGATATAATTTTTCATGCCCCCGTGATAATAATGCGATTCTAGGGACATGCCCCCAAGCTTCATTTCAATCAACTAAGTAGATTATTAGTTACTAACAGGTGGATGGAATGAAGGTTCATTTACAATATCAAGTAAAAGTATTGATTAGAAATTTACGAGATCTAATCAAAGACACAAATTGGAAGGGTATTTGTTTCATTTTTTAACGAGATTGACACAAGACAATAAACTATACTGTCAGGCATTATTCATTTTTTAATGAGCTTGACGCAAGAAAAGGAACTATGCTCAATGACCTGCTCATGGCCCCCAAAACACAATGGCTTCCAAGAGGTTCTCATCATATGGGAGAACAACACTCTGGAAGGTATCAAATGATCCAATGGACAAATCAAATTCCAATGCCCCTAGTAAATGATGCATTACATCACCTACTAGGTCATTACTAGATGTGAGCATAGAATAGGTTTCCACATAATTAATCTGTGATAGGGGAGATACCACTAGAATATAAGAACCATTTAGGGATGCTAGTTGATTGGGAGTTAAATTGCGACTAAAAAATGAAAGCTGGTCAATGGTCACAATTCTTCCTTCATTTAGGAAACAAATCGCATGAAAGAGTGAAGAAACAAGAACTCCCATGTCATAAACATAGTCACACCCAAGGAGTAAATTAAAATCCAAAGGGCCTTGGATTACCATCACATTGATATAGACATTATTTACTCCCAAAGTAATAGGAAACTGAGGAAGGATCCCTAATGGTTAACTAGTTCCTTTGTTAAAGGCCAACAAATTTTGGGTAACGAGCACAATTTGTTGAGAAACTAAATCTTTCCAAGTAGTTGAGTATAAAATACTAATATATGTGACTTCATCTATGATTGTGGCAAGTACATGCATATTATAAGCATGTACTATGATCTGGAAGGGCATGTAAGGAGGAAGAAGATATCCTTCTAGTAGACTCCAATCAAAGGAAGTGACCATACTACTTGGAGGGGGTGTTGTGGGAATGAGAGAATTCCCCCCTAGTGCTATGGGAATGAGAGAAATACCCTCGTGTGTTGTGGGAATGGGAGGACCTTTCCCCAGTTCATTTGAACCTAAAGAAATGAGAAGAACCTGAAAGGTATGAAGTTCACTCCCTACGGGAAAGGTATGATCAACTGATGGTGGATTAGAATCAACCATTTTTTCAACCAATAGTTGCTTGGGAACAGACTCATGGGATTCATGTTTAGAGAGAATGGGATTGACTAGAGAAGGATTCTGATCAATCACTTCATCAACTAATGGAGGATTGGGAGAAAGCTTTCGATAACCAGTCAAAATTTGTGGTTGAGAAGGTGTAAGGTTTTCCAACGCTTTTTGAGGCTTCATCTATATAATGAAAGATGTGAATATGATGATTTCCTTCACATAAGCTACAAGGAAACTTGACTTTACCATTTTTCTCATGGACCTTACTATTACTAGTTGATGGTTTATCACCAACATGATCTCCAAAGGTTGGTGACAAAGTTTTATGTGAGCTTGTGGATCACACTTGTAATACCTTTGGGATACCAAGAAAATATCTAAGAATATGTTCACCCTTACATAAATTGCAAGGGAATTTAACTTTACAGGGATGATTGGAAGGTTTAACCGTACTAGTTGCATTGGAAGAAATAGTTTCTTGGTATACCCCTTGCTCATTTTTCTTCTTCTTCTTTGTCCTTTTCTTCTTCTTATTAGACTCCTGGTTACTAGAACCAAGAATTTCACCAGGTGAGAAGGAAGAAAGGGATGGAAAAGAAATAGGTGAAGAAGGAAAAGGGTCAACTTTAGGATTGACTTGAGAGTGATGTTGTTCAGGTGGAGGAATACTTATTTGAGAAGAAATTTGGACATTTGAAACCAAAAGAGGTCAAAGATAACCAAACTGGAAAACCAATTATAAATCTAGGAAGGGACAACATTGCCATATAAGGATCACCAATATTTCCAAAAGAAGGAAAAGGACTAGGATTCCCACCATAGTGGTTTCCTTAACTGGTAGACTCACGAACTATTCCCAACCTAAGACCCACTAAGGAGTTGTTCCAAGGGGAGGATGTTATTCCATGGTCAATTAATTGATTTTAGAAATTAAATGCATAAAATAAAACAAAGGGGTAATGAGGCAGATAAGGGTTACCAAGTCATTATGAACTTTAATATACAACCTTAGAGAACCAAGGATTTACATACAGGCAAGAAATATCCTCAAATGTTGTGTTCGATGTATCACAATGTACAAGGTGGATGACTCAATTACCTATGGTGGGATAGAAACCTAGTGTGGACTTCCAAAATATACATGAAGGTACGTGGAGGTAGAGTCCATAATAGTGTTGTTTAATACCTAACCATATGATGAGATTGTTCCCATATAATTTTCATGCGTGGAGCATCATCCGATATGCCCAAAGGTATGTGGAGAATGATCCTATACACTTATGTATGTCGAACAAGATATCACCCCTATAATGTAATTCTGAAAAATAACAAATCTTACATTTAAATACACTAGAACATGTCTCTAGCCTAGACCTCTATGTGTGTCATTAAGTTTCAAATGCTCCTTAGGTTAATTGAATGAATTTTAGAGTTTATCTTGAACTGTGTTTCGATTTCAAGGCTCAAAACTTGATGTCACATGAACACACCTATGATGCAAATAGTATGAAAAAAGGAACTCTTTTCATTTTCCTTTTAACAATGAAAGGCCTAACTAACTATGGGAAGAAGAAATCAATGAATAATGCAACAAACAAGTGATGCAACAATCGTTCTATTCAACTTCATTATTCCAATCAAAGTCAAATCCCTATATGAAATGCAAATACTTGTTTCTATTTTCTTTTATTTTAACGTTTCAAATCCAAACAAACATATGAATGCAAGTTAATCCCCGATGAAAAGAAGCCACACGGAATTTAATTGTAATGTAATAATGACTTTTGAAATCCAACAATCAATTTACGCATGCAAACCCAAATTCACAAGAATAAATAAAGAACGAAAGAAAATATTATCAAAAAGGTAATGACACTCGAAGGTGATTAACACTCATACACAAATCATACCCCCCAAAAAATGATAGAAAAAAACACTAGAAATTATTAAGAAACTGAAGAAAATATTTGAGTAATGACCAAAGGAAAAGTCACCCAATTTCACCCAGAATCAAGTGTTGTATTGGCTTCAAAGAGACAAGGAGACACCTAGAGACACAAGGAAAACTTATTGGACCAAAGAAAATGAAAGAGAAAGGAAATTAAATGCAGTTTTTTTCATCTTACAGGAATTAGCGCAGGTGTAGTACATACACTAGTGCTCTACAACGCAAGTACAAAGAAGGAGGAAGTGCACTGAAGCATTCTATCTCCAGACTAGGGAATGCATTGGGGTAGTTTCAACCAAATCACGACACAAGAAACCATGCAATCTTAGAGAAGGTATTTTCCTAGGTTAAATCAATGTTTGAATGAGTCAATCAAGGTCAGTTTAAGAAGTGAAAAAGAAGCTAAGGTCAAGGAAACCACTAATAGAAGAATCATTCCCCATTGGAGTCACCAATTTATTATGCAGAATTTATGATTGCAGACAAAGGTGAATTCCCTAGACCTAGTGGACTGGTCTAGAACAACAGAAGAAAAATAATATAGAATTTTCCTTAGAGAAGTCATAGAATCGGAAAAAGGCCTACCTGAAATCTATAGCAAGCTTCTCGTTCCTCCTCACTTGTAAGCTCTAATTGTAGAGCTCCAAGTGCTATAATTAGAACCTACACACACGACTAAAACAAGAAAAGGATCTACAACAACCAAGTAGCATAATCTAACATCTCTATTCATTGAATCAACAAGACATTGAAATACATGAGTGTAAACATAATACAACAGATATAGGAAAACAAGATACCCTTTGTATTAATAGAAATAAGAGAGAGTTTACAACTATAAATAGTAGATGATCTTGTAGAAGTCACCCCAAGTTGACTTATCTATCCTTTCCACAAAGCACACCTCAACATCAATCATAATGCATGAAGATTATGACTCCTTTAGGTTCAAGGCAACAACATAAGGGCACAATCAATCTCCAAATGACAAACTTGATTCTATGGATGGCAATAAATTTATAGGAGAGGGATGGTAGTTTAGGATTTACCATAATGAGTTTGAGAGCCACTTATGATGGGAGGATGAACTCAAGGGATTAGAGTGAAGTCTCCAAGGTAGGATCAGATAGGATTCAAGCTATTGTACATGATAAATAGTTAAAATAACCCTTGGAATCTTATAGAAGAGGAATATTTGTATTTTTTTTTTTTATTTTCCTAAATTTCTACAATCAGTGCACCTGTAGAATAGAGTAACCAGTGTTGACCAGCACTGGTGCAGAAGGGAGAAACCAATGTTTAATGTAGGTGGCTAAAGGAATAGTGTGCAATGGGGCTAAAAACATTGATTTTGAGCAATTAATCCCAGAAACTTTGGAATGGTCATGCTTAGGGCTTTGTGAGGAGATGATGACAACATGTTTATGTATGTTATTTGGTCTAGTTTGCAGGCCTATTGACCAGATGTGACAAACTGGCCTATAACGGGTGGGCATTATGGTATGAGCACAAGGGGGCATATATGGTGTTAAAATAGTATGTAATAGGTACATTTATATGTAATAATGGTCAACCTAATAATAAAGGTGCCACATGTGCAATGTTTGAATGGGTATATTTAGAGATCATGCAACCATTATTGAGGACATGAGATTTGCATATATGGATATAACGGGTTATTTGGAGAATGTTCCCTCATTCATTAAGGAGTTATTGTGTGATTCATATTTATTATCTAGATTAGAGTTGTGCTCCATGCTTGCACTGGTGTACATAGTGTTTACTCTAGTTTATTATTATATCAGTAGTAAAAGGGAAAATCATTACATTAATTAGGCTTTTAAGATATTGTTATTCATAACCTAGCATTGTATATGACTAAGGTAATTCAATTATATTTCAAATTATTTCTTACCAAACAAATCACAAAAAATATTCGACCAAGCAACAAGGGTTAATTAACCATCATAATTCATTTAGTGAACTAGAAATGATAATTCTTTAGACAGGAAAGAGAAAAGGGAAGATGACTCACTTGACTTCTCTATTTTATATGATGAATCTTCTTAGGCTGAAGTGAAGAGTCATGATAGTAATCCAAGTGTGGTATACTTGACCTTCAAAGTAAATGCCAAATTCCTATAAGAAAAGACATGCTCTAATCTCCAATCAACACACACACACACACACACACACACAATAAACACTATATATATTATTGCAAAGATAAATTAGTGAAATATGAAGAAGATATAGACCTAATTCCCTCAAAAAGGGTGATACCTCCCTTTCCCTAACCAATATGGAACCTTTGATTTTGTTTTAGATTTAAAACTTCTGAGGTATCAGTGGAACTAGGGGGAAATATGATTTAAGATTAACCAATAAAATCTAAAATTTTGAATCAAGTTTGCTAAAGAAGTCACTATGAAGGTGCTACAGATAATAAATGTAAGAATCCCTAATTTCTTAAAAAAGGTGAAGGGGAATAATAACTAATCATAACTAATCCTAATGTACACTTGTAAATTATGGTTTTTAAATTCAAAATAAGTTCAATATTTGTAGATACCTTACAAAGAGTAACATAAGTGTATTAATAGATAAAGAGCCAACCTCAAGTTGTAAGAAAACATTGATCACCAATTAGGGTACTTGAGTCATATGAAATTTTCATACTAATCCTTTTCATTTCTATCATGGGTTTAGTATAATATTTGTTTTGGGCTTTTAGGCCCAAAATGAACCTTTATTATATCACTTATCAATCGATAACCATGATATCCTAAAGAAATGTATAGTCTAGTTAACACTAAATGAATAAGAAGGTTCATGGATTTCTGTTAGGGTCCCACCCTAACCCCCTTATCTATGTAATGGGACCACGTCATAGTTAAGAGTCAATAAAGCCCATATTAATAATTGTAAGTGGTTAATCCGAAATTAATAAAGGAACCACAGTTAGTTGCAAATGGGCCGTAGTATTAGATAGATGGTATTAGTAATAAGCGGTATTGACCCGTGGTATTACTCGTAGGAGTCATATATAAAGGATAGTAACTCCCTGCGAGGAGCATCGTGTCTTATTTTTGTAATCGAGCTCTGCTCTATTGGAGGTTGCCCCCTCGAAGAGGCAAGTGAACATTACTCTCTGAATAATAAAGGCATTGCCATTCTGTGTTCTCGGTCTCTTTTCTTCGCATATTCTCTATTTGGGTATCTTTTGCAGGTTAAGAAGCATAAAAAGTGGTATCAGAGCTCTTTCCAGGGCTGGTGGGATCTCCATTTAGTAGCAAAAATTTTTTTGGCTCGAGACGTGTTCTGGCGTCTTTAAGCCACGGGATTTGTCGTTGAGCCCATAAATCTGCGGATTTGGGGAGGCATGCACGCAGGAAATACAAGAGGTGGTTACGTCTGTTGGACTCCCTTGTAACCCCTATGGGTACCCCTTCGAGTAGTAGCGCATTAGACAGAACCGCGCACGGACTGTCTTCCATGTACCCTCTGGGTATATCTGAAGCCTCATAGGCTCCCTGAAAACCTCGCCATAGATAAACCAGCGACCATCTTGCGGCTACAGTACACCGAGAACAGCACTCAGAGAGATTACTCACCATACGATAGGGTAGTCGGGTGGTACGGCTAAGGGTACGGTCGACCCTCCTTAGTTAGAGCCCTGAAACATTGGGCCGAGTACTACTGCCAGAACCTTATGTATATTGGGATCTGTAGCACCTGACACTCCTCAAGACCCTAGTTTCCTTTTTTACTTATCATCTCTTCCAGACCCGCTTGAGCAAAGGAGTGCAGCAGCAGCAGACATCGGTCCCAATCAGCCAGTTCCGATCTATTAGATTCATCAGATCTGCCAAAGCAGTCAGTTCAGTCGTCCAGCACTATCCGATCCACCATTTAGATCTCTCAGATCCACCAGACCAGAAGCGTTGTGAAGGGTTCCTATACCAGGGTATAATTGTCGCAGGACTTTTAGCCGCATTGACATTTTGAGGATTTGGCGACTGCAGTATTGATCAAGGAGTAAAACTCCGTTAGGAGAAAAAAAAAAAAGTCTGAGATCTTCCGGGACGCTTATTGGTGATATAGCCCATTAAAATTAGGACGACGAGCTGAGCAGGGTGGTACCATTCAATTAATTGGGAAAAAAATTTTGGCGGTCCCAATTTTTCATCAGGTTGGTGTATGGTAGCAACTAGAGCTCAAGCAATGGCCAATGAAAGGATGGACAAACTGGAAGAAACTATGAACGAAATCCAAACTCAGCTTAGCAAACTAGATCTGGATAGAATGAACAGAGAGCTTAGTGGAGTAAGTATCCAGCTACAGAAATTGCAGGGAAAAGGAAAGGAGGATCTTATGTCAAACGGTAAGGAGCAAGCCCACGAGGAGGGGTATAATGGCCATGAAGGCATTTACGGTGAATCTAGCCACTCTCCTCACGTCTGGCACACCCATCCACCACCCAGTCAGCGACCTCCTAAGTTGGATATGCATAAATTTGACGGTTCTCGCGCGTCCGCATGGCTAGCACAAATGGACCAATATTTCAAATTGAATCATATCCTAGATGATGCGACTAAGCTTATGTTGGGGAGCATGTACTTTGACAATGAACGGTGGCAATGATGGGAATGGCATCAGCGTTGCAATGGATATTTTAGGACTTGGACCCAATTTACCAAAGCTCTTCGAGATCGCTTTGAACAAGAAGACTCTTATTTGGGTCGTCTCACTAAGCTCCGACAGACTGGTACAGTAGAGGAATATATTAATGCTTTTGAAAGCTTAGCTTTCCACACTAAGGGTCTCACAGATGAGTTCTACACGGAATGTTTTATCAGCGGTCTTAAAGAAGCCATCAGAGCTCAAGCGCTACTTCACCACCCTCCCACGTGGATGGAGGCTTGCAAGGTAGCTCATAAGGTGGAACGTGCATTAGCAGTCCAATACAGTCGCCCAAATTTCCCCGCTAAAGGTCACCTCCCACAGGCGCAGCACACGACTCAAACACTTAAGGTCCGAAAGGTGTCCCTTGCGGAAATGGCCGAAAGAAGGAAGCAAGGACTATGTTACTACTGTGATGACAAATACTCCCCAGGTCATAAATGTAAGGAGCACAAATTCTTTCAAATAGATGCCACTGACTACAACTCAACAGAGGAAGATCCTACACTTGGGGAACATGAGCCGCTAGAGGACGATAACCAACAGGACGATGTCTCTGACGAACCAGTTATTTCGTTTCATGCCTTGGCAGGGATTTCTTCCCCTCAAACGCTCAAAATCAGAGGGTTTATTAAACATCACCCAGTAGTAGTTTTGATTGATAGTGGAAGTACACATAATTTCATCCATCAAAAAGTCACAGAAACAGTGCATTGCTTTGTACGAGCAGTTTCTAACTTCCAAGTTCAAATTGCAGATGGAGGCACAATGAAATGTGAAGGCCGTTGTGAAAATGTCAAACTTCAAATGGGGGATTATCAGTTGAAAACCCACATGTTTGCCACAAAACATTGGGGGTTGTGACATTTTCCTCGGTGCTGACTGGCTCCTCACTCTTGGGCCAATCAAAATGGATTTCCAAGAGTTGTATATGAGTTTTAAGCAGAACGACCACACACATACCCTCCGAGGACTCCAGGCGGGAGCCCCCTCTATCATAAGCTCGCATAGGATGGAAA